>PVIY010019246.1:0-46145 GCA_004026745.1 Myrmecophaga tridactyla
TTTTTTGCTTTAGTCTCACATGTAAGGTAAAATTTTAAAATATTAATTACCATCTATTTTCAGCACCCTGCAGTCATAACATTCCTTTGTTCTTCCTCATGCAAAAACATTTTTTAAATTTGTACATTTAGTCACTATCATTATATACTCTAAGCATTCCTAGATTATACCATCTCAGTCTTTATCATCTATCTTCCTTTCTGATTTCATTTGTGCCCACAGCCCTCCTCCCTCTATCATTCTCACATTCAGCTTCCTTCAGTATTTTAACATAATTGTATTACAATTAGGTCATATTGTGCTGTCCATTTCTGAGTTTTTACATTCAGTCCTGTTGCACAATCTGTATCCCTTCAGCTCCAATTACCCAATATCTTACCCTATTTCTATCTCCTGATGGTCTCTGTTACCAATGAAATTCTCAAAGTTTATTCACTAATGTCAATTCATATCACTTCCAGAAAAATTTGGTTATTGGTTTTTCTATTTCTGAAAAGTAAGTTGTTGGGATTTTAATTGGTACTGCATCGAATCTGTAAATCAATTTAGGTAGAATTGACATCTTAACTATATTTAGTCTTCCAATCCATGAACATGGTATGCCCTTCCATCTATTCTGGTCTTCTGTGATTTCTTTTAACAATTTTTCGTAGTTTTCTTTGTATAGGTCTTTTGTCTCGTTAGTTAAATTTATTCCTAAATATTTTATTCTTTTGGTTGCAACTGTAAATGGAATTTGTTTCTTGATTTCCCCCTCAGATTGTTCATTACTAGTGTATAGAAACACTACAGATTTTTGAGTGTTGATCTTGTAACCTGCCACTTTGCTGTACTCATTTATTAGCTCTAGTACTTTTGCTGTGGATTTTTCGGGGTTTTCAACATATAGTATCATATCATCTGCAAACAGTGAGAGTTTTACTTCTTCCTTTCTAATTTTGATGCCTTGTATTTCTTTTTCTTGTCTAATTGTTCTGTCTAGAACTTCCAACACAATGTTGAATAACAATGGTGATAGTGGACATCCTTGTTGTTCCTGATCTTAGGGGGAAAGTTTTCAGTTTTTCCCCATTGAGGATGATCTTAACTGTGGGTTTTTCATATATTCCCTTTATCATTTTGAGGAAGTTCCCTTCTACTCCTATCCTTTGAAGTTTCAACAGGAAAGGATGTTGAATTTTGTCAAATGCCTTTTCTGCATCAATTGAGATGATCATGTGTTTTTTCTGCTTTGATTTGTTGATATGGTGCATTTCATTAATTGATTTTCTTATGTTGAACCATCCTTGCACACCTGGGATGAATCCTACTTGGTCATGATATATAATTCTTTTAATGTGTTGCTGGATTCGATTTGCTAGAATTTTGTTGAGGATTTTTGCATCTATATTCATTAGAGAGATTGGTCTGTAGTTTTCTTTTTTTGTAACATCTTCATCTGGCTTTGGTATGAGGGTGATGTTGGCTTTGTAGAATGAGTTAGGTAGCTTTCCCTTCTCTTCAATTTTTTGGAAGAGTTTGAGCAGGATTGGTACTAATTCTTTCTGGAATGTTTGGTAGAATTCACCTGTGAAGCCATCTGGTCCTGGACTTTTCTTTTTGGGAAGCTTTTTAATGACTGATTCAATTTCTTTACTTGTGATTGATTTGTTGAGGTCATCTGTTTCTTCTTGAGTCAAAGTTGGTTGTTCATGCCTTTCTAGGAAGTTGTCCATTTCATCTACATTGTCATGTTTATTAGTATAAAGTTGCTCATAGTATCCTGTCATTACTTCCTTTATTTCTGTGGGGTCAGTGGTTATGTCTCCTCTTCCATTTCTGATCTTATTTATTTGCAACCTCTCCCTTCTTCTTTTCATCAATTTTGCTAAGGGTCCATCAGTCTTACTGATTTTCTCATAGAACCAGCTTCTGGTTTTGTTGACTTTCTCAATTGTTTTCATATTCTCAATTTCATTTATTTCTGCTGTAATCTTCATTATTTCTTTCCTTTTGCTTGCTTTAGGGTTAGTTTGTTGTTCTTTCTCTAATTCTTCCAAGTGGACAGTTAATTCCTCAATTTTTGCCCTTCTTGTTTTTTGATATAGGCATTTAGGGCAATAAATTTCCCTCTTAGCACTGCCTTTGCTGCATCCCATAAGTTCTGATATGTTGTGTTTTCATTTTCATTTGCCTCAAGATATTTACTGATTTCTCTTGTAATTTCTTCCTTGACCCACTGGTTGTTTAAGAGTGTGTTGTTGAGCCTCCACATATTTGTGAATTTTCTGGCACTCTGCCTATTATTGATTTTCAACTTCATTCCTTTATGATCCAAGAAAGTGCTTTGTATGATTTCAATGTTTTTAAATGTATTGAGACTTGCTTTGTGCAGCATATTGTCTATCCTTGAGAATGATCCATGAGCACTTGAGAAAAAGGTATATCCTGCTGTTGTGGGGTGTAATGTTCTATAAATGTCTGTTAAGTCTAGCTCATTTATTGTATTGTTCAACTTTTCTGTTTCTTTACTGATCCTCTGTCTAGATGTTCTATCCATTGATGAGAGTGGGGAATTGAAGTCTCCAACTATCATGGTAGATGTTTTCAGCATTTGCCTCATGTATTTTGGAGCATTCTGACTCAGTGCATAAATATTTATGATTTTATGTCTTCTTGTTGAATTGTTCTTTTTATTAATACATAGTGTCCTTCTTTGCTTTACATTTGAAGCCTAATTTGTTGGATATTAGTATAGCTACTCCTGCTCTTTTCTCATTGTTATTTGCATGAAATATCTTTTCCCAACCTTGCACTTTCAACCTATGTTTATCCTTGGGTCTAAGATGTGTTTCCTGTAGACAGCATATAGATGGGTCCTGTTTTTTAATCCATTCTGCTAGTCTATGTCTTTTGATTGGGGAGTTCAATCTATTAACATTTGGTGTTATTACTGTATGGGTAGTACTTTCTTCTACCATTTTGCCTTTTGGATTTTATATGTCAAATCTAATTTTCCTTCTTTTTACCTTTACTCATAGTCTTCTTTCTACACTCTTCTCCACTCCTCTCTATTTTGTCTTTTCATATCTGCCTCTAGTGCTCCCTTTGGTATTTCTTGCAGAGCTGGTCTCTTGGTCACAAATTCTCTGAGTGATTTTTTGTCTGCAAATTTTTTAATTTCCCCCTCATTTTTGAAGGACAATTTTGCTGGATATAGAATTCTTGGTTGGCAGTTTTTCTTTTAGTAATTTAAATATATCATCCCATTGTCTTCTTGCCTCCATGGTTTCTGTTGAGAAATCTATGCATAGTCTTATTGGGCTTTCCTTGTATGTGATGGATTGCTTTTCTCTTGCTGCTTTCAAGATTCTCTCTTTCTCTTTGACCTCTGATAATCTGAATAGTAAGTGTCTTGGAGTACGTCTATTTGGATCTATTCTCTTTGGGGTATGCTGCACTTCTTGGATCTGTAATTTTAAGTCTTTCATAACAGTTGGAAAATTTTCAGTGATAATTTCCTCCATTAGTTTTTCTCCTCTTTTTCCCTTCTCTTCTCCTTCTGGGACACCCACAACATGTATATTCGTGCACTTCATATTGTCATTCAATTCCCTGAGTCCCAGCTCATATTTTTCCATTCTTTTCCCTATACTTTCTTTTGCTTGTCAGATTTCATATGTTCCATCCTCCAGTTCACTAATCCTATCTTCTGCCTCTCGAAATCTAACATTGTAGGTTTCCATTGTTTTTTTTCCATCTTTTCTACTGTGCCTTTCATTCCCATAAGTTCTGTGATTTGTTTTTTCAGACTTTCCATTTCTTCTTTTTGTTCATTACTTGCCTTCTTTTATCCTCCCTCAATTCATTGATTTGATTTTTGAAGAGGTTTTCCATGTCTGTTCGTACATTCCGAATTAATTGTTTCAACTCCTGTATCTCATTTGAATTGTTGGTTTGTTCCTTTGACTGGGCCATATCTTCAATTTTCCTAGTGTGATTTGTTATTTTTTGCTGGTGTCTAGGCATTTAATTACCTTAATTAGTTTATTCTGGAGAGTGTTTTCACTTCTTTTACCTAGGGTTTTCTTGCTGGATGTATTTGTTGTCTGTCTGTTCTTTGACATTCAGTTCAGCTTTTTCTGGACCACTAGCTTAGGTTTTGTTTAACAGAGGAGAATTTTTCAGTTCTTGTTTTCTTGTTTCTTGCTCTGCATATATGGTGCTTCCCCCCCACACCCATACTTAGGAGGATCTACTTAGGTATTATAGACCCCAGCGGGATTTTCCCAGGCTAAACTGGCCTCCTGTCACAAGGAAAGAGTCACCTGCGTCAGTCTTCCCTGGTGAGACCCAACAGGTTGAAAGACTTTCCTGTGAAGTCTCTGGACTCTGTTTTTCTTATCCTGCCAGCTTGTGGTGCTTGTCTGCCTGCAGGTCCCACCAGCATAATATGATGCGGTAACTTTAACTTTGGCAGACTCTCCCTGCTGGGGGCATGGTGGAGACAGAGGAGAGGTTGTAGGCTGGTTTTAATGGCTTCCAATTACCAAGCCCTGGGGTCTGAATTCCTTCAGGGAGGGATTCCTCCTGAGTCGGTCTCACCCCTCCCCTGGTGAAGGCACCGGCTCCAAAGAAGCTTGTTTCTGCCTATGCCTGGGGCAGTTGCAGCCTGAGAAGCCCTGTCACTGTATCCAAGGGTAGCCAAGCCTCCGTAGAAACACAGTCACAAAAACCTCTGTTTCCCTTTTCTTTTTCTTTTTCTGTCAGCCCTGCCCCCTCAGTGCCGGGGCAAAAATCAGCGACCTCGGCTTTGACCAGGTTCACCTGAGCCGGGGGTCTATTTTTAGTAGTCAGAATTTGTAAATTAATTCCACACTTGAAGCTTAGTAGTGCTCAGCCCCTGCTGCTGCAAAGTCCCTTTCCTTTCCCCTCTGGGAAGCAGCTTGTGGGGCAGGGGTGCCAGCCGCCGCAGCTTGGGGAACTCACAGTTCTGGTGGGGCTCACAGCCGGTCCAGCTTGTCCAGACTGGGATATGCTGTGTGTCCGGTCACTGACATGGCTTCAGGAGCTGTTCTGTACTGTTCCTGATTATTTAGTAGCTGTTCTGGAGGATGAACTAAATCCCACACCTTGCTAAGCTGCCATCTTGGCTCCCAAATGAGGGCATTCTTAATTCAGAAGTTTATTTATTATACCCTGTTTCATAGCTAACAGTGTTTTACGCACTACACAAGCCAGGAAATAGAATGCTTCACCCTGTGGGCTTGCAATCTAAGAAAGACAAATTGAGATGGATTGCACACTAATGAACTGGGAGGTAAGATCAAATGGAGAATTATGATCTCAAATATATAAGAATTCTTTCTTTTTAATCATCTTCCCTTTTTCATAGGACATTTCTTCTTGGAAAATTGACATTTTCCCATTACTGTGTGTTTATATGCAATGCTGAAATGAGAAAACAAGAAGAAAATGTTTCTCTGATGTATGATTTAATAAGAAGCACCTGAGAACAGGTGTATAAACTTTTATTGCACATAGAACAATTTGAGAACTAGGTGGAAGAACTGTAAAAGAAAAGGAAAGGAGCCACTAAGTTTGAAGTCTAGAGAAACCAGAGATTTCAAGAAAATGAGATATTAAATGTTTGTTGCAGACTTTGCGGATGAGGACTGTGACTTTAATTCTAAAGAAAGATTAAGGTATAACAAAGTTTGAAGAGAAAAATATTGAGGAAAAACTATTCTGTGAGACTATATCTAAATGGCATTGGGTTTTATTCAGATTAAAGGAGAGCAATGATAAGATATTAACAAAGAGGCATTGCTGAAGTACTGTGAGATGCTAGTAATTTGGCTTAGTATAAGCACTGAATAATTAAATGTATTATGGTAAAAACCATAGGATTTTACTTCAGTGTTCTTAACTAAGCCATTAGAGAATTATTTTAGTGAGTACAATACATGGATTCTTTACAATAAATAAGTCAATTATTTGTACAAAAATGTGTATTTCTAAAATTCCTGAGGAGCACCAACAAATGGCTTGTTCCCAAGAGTTTTAAAATATTCTCCCTGAAATATAGCTGACATGATTAATTTGTACCATATCTGTGGAAATAAGGCATGCTAAGGAAATGCTAATCCCTTTTGTAACATACTCAGTAGAAATACTTATGCTTCATCATAAAGTTAGATTTGTTTTTTCAAAGTACAGATAGATATGAAAACCTCAGGTCTATGAGAGAAATGAAGAAAGTTTCTTACATTAAAAAATACATAAAAACTTTGATGGAAAGGAATTAAGAAACTGGGTACTAATTAGAAAGGAAAGGTACTTTTAATTTCATCCATATGGCCACTTAGAATAGTAAAATTCATTAATCTATCTGAATATTAGTCTATAGGGTGAAGAAAAAAATTCAACAGTGTATGGAAAGAAAAAAGAGAGAAAAGATGGTAAGTGAAGATGAAAAAAGAAAGGGCGAGAGGGAGAAAATGTAAAGGGGAGTCACAAGTACTGTACAGATAAAAAAGAGAATGATATTTATAATGATTGAATGAGATACAACTGAGAAAATTAAATGGTAAGCTACAACAAAAAACTGTGTAAAAGTAGTTCTGAATTTCTTTAAAGGGGATTTTGGTCTTTACCTCTCAAGTTCATTTCTTAGGAACTCCTTGGAATTAATGTTTCCTGAAGTTTGAGTTATAATTTCTTGTGACCTGGATGCAAGCAAGTACCCAGAGAGTCAAAAGGCTACTTATCATCTTAAAAGGAGTCAACACTTGAAGTCTACTAAACCAGAGATGGTAATGCATATTCAACAATTTTTCTATTTAAGGTTGTAAGTTGCAAGAAGCATATTACATATGATCTATAATTTTACGTTATTTTGTGTTCATTGTTCATTGTAAATAACTTAAACTACCAAGGCCTACTCTAATCAAAGATATCCATTGTTCCATACTAGGTAGCTTTATATAACAACTAATTGCCAAGTTCTAAAGAACATTTTTTCTTATTAATCTTAATGAAATAAATTTAATAGTGAATTACAGTGATGATTATGATAATTAGAGCTCAATTTGTAACTGTTTACATTTTACAAAGCTTTTACTCAGGATATCTAATTTATGTGTTAAAATGGTTTTTCATAGTAAGTTTTAACTAGCAAGCATGGCATTTTAATACCAACTTGATATTTTACAAGACTTTTAAGGTGAAAATTAGGTAGGGCTCATAATGGTTTTACAATTGATACTTTTAAAAGCAAATAAGCAATTAGATTACCTCTTAAAAGCAAAAAGATCACCACAGTTTGAAGGAAAATATAGAATTTAGAATTTGTCTATCCAAGATAAGGAAATCCTTGAGAAAGTCCTTAATCACTACATTTTACAATGTCATTTATGAAAGAATTCCTCTCAAAACTTTATTTCTAATATGGCAACATAAGCCTCAAGATATATTTTTTCCTATGATGACAGATAATCAAAAATCATATTAAATTCATAAATATTCTAGGCTCAACATTAGGAGAGATTATTTTTTAAAGAAGTAAAAACACAAGGACTGCTATTTCACTTACTGCATGAAAAATGAAAATATACTTTAAGTGCTTCCATGTATATTAATTTTCTTAAACTTACATTCTACATATATGATGACATAATTTAAAGAAAAAAGTACTATTGTTGTATACAAGTAATTGCCTTTTATTCTCTCTGGACCATGGGACTTTCCAATTAAATAAAATCTTCAAATTAACCTGAAAGCTATTTTGTGTTGTGGAAAATTACAAACATTTGTTTGTTAGGAGGTATCCCCCAAAGATTATTCTGAATGCATCATATCTATTCCTATTGGGAACCTGCTTTTGACAGAATTTTCTACTAAAACTAGAAGTTTAGTTATTCCTTCTGTGTTCATTTGAAGCTGTTATGTACCACTGAAAAGACCATGTTCTTTTAATTCAGTTCTGTGGGTACAGATCTATTGTAGGTGGGAACTTCTGGTTAGGTTATTTCAATTGAGATGTGAACCCCCCCATCCAAGTTGCCCCCCCCATTCAAGGTGGTCTTAATCCTTTTACTGGAGTCCTTTATGAGAGCATAAAACTCAAACAGAAGCAGAGAGATGAGACCAAGAGAAGCTCACAGAAAAAAAGCCCCTGGAGGAGCTGAGAGGGAGAGCCACAGAAGCTAGAGGCTGAAAGTGGTGAGGCCCAGGAGAAAAGGATGAGCAGACACCAGTCATCTGCCTTGCCACATGACAGAGGTGTCCCAGATACCAGCAACCTTTCTTCAGAGAAGGTATCATCCTGTTGATGCTTTAATTTGGACATTTTCACGGCCTTAGAACTATAAACTTGCAATCTAATAAATCCCCATTGTAAAAGCCAACCCATTTGTGATACATTGCATTCTAGCAGCTTTAGCAAACTTAAACACCTCCTATTATGCCAAAACAGAAACAAATGTTCCAAATGCTTTTCAGATAGAGGCTCCCAAGCTCACTGATTTGAGCTACAGAAGTTTGACCTTTTGTAATAGCCAGTAGTTTTTGGCCCATATGAAATACCTGTTCCCTTATTTCTTTCATTTTTTCCAATCTCTTGAGCTTTGTTGCATATTCTTGAACTTCTTTTAATCCAATGTCTGTGCAGAGACGAACCAAGAAACGCAGACCTAAATCGCAAAAAACATATTTAGGAAAATATTTATGCACATGGTTGAAAGCACAGAAAATCAATAAACTCAATCTTTAAGGGCATAGGAATGATGATCACAAATAGTGTTTCTCTCTTGAGAAATAATTACTTTTTTTCTCTAGCTTGGGAGAATGGTCTTCCTTGAAAGGGGGTTTAAAGTTACTCTCTCCACGTGCCCTGCCTCACCCTGCTATATCCTAGAAGGAACACAAGCAGAAGGACATTGCCAGAAGAGAATTTCAAAGGCAGATATAACATGTATTAATGTTCCAATTTGAAACTTGAATATGCTACTGAATTTACTCCTAGCCATGACTGGAAGTTTCATAAATATGTATTAAGAGTTCTAAGGGGAAAGACTATGCTAAAAAATATGAACAGTCTGAACACATTATCACAATAAAAACTACTAATAAATGTTCTTTTATTTTTATTGTCATTAGATTCATTCTTTTAATAAATATTCACACTATACACAAAGCACTGGAAATGCGAAAAATATATATTTTACAGTGATTGCACTTACTGTTGATATTAAATATACGCAAAATAACTACAATAAACTGAGGAAATACACCCCTCAAATTCGCCATCCAGCTGAAGACCTAGAACATTCTCCACACCTGCCTCTGCCTGTGCTCTTCCCTATCCCATTCCTGTATCTCCACCCCCAGATTATCATTTCTTTGCTTAAAAAACAAAACAACAAAAAAACCTTTTATTACTTACATATGTATCCCCAAATGATATATTAAATTTAGCTTGTTACTTGGCTTTTATAAAAATGGTATTATTCTGTATGCCATCTTCTGGGATTTACTTTTTTATTCAATATTGTTTTTAAAATTAGCAAAAATTTATAAACTGGCAGAGATGCTAAAAACTATACATATTTTGTTTCTACTTTTATAAGAATGGACTCTCTCATTTATGGTCCAAATTAAAATATTTTTATTATCTCAGTTAAAAATACTCTGCTTTCCTCAATACAACAGCAATATGTAGACAGTGGAAAATCTGTAAAACATTAAGGTACAAAAAAGAGAATAAATTACCTATTACTCTTCCATCCAAAAACAAAACTAAACATTTTATTTTCTTCCTTTCTAGGCTTTTCTTGGTTATCAGGAGAATAATCCCAGGTTATTAAGTTCAAAAAATAGTTTCTAATGGCTCCAAAATATTTTATCATCTGCCAAATTTTATTAACCAGCCTTATATTACTGAGCATTAAAGCTGTTTCCAAATTTTTGTGTGCCTCTCTATTTCTTTGTGATAAAATTACTAATAGCGGAACTACTGGATCTAAACATTATGAACATTTTGAAGATCTCGATAATACTTCAAATCTATCCTCTAAAAATACTGCATTAGTTATATACTCCCAAGAAAAGTTTATGTGAAGCCTCATTGCTTTCTTTTCCATAAGAATAAATCATGGCTCAAGAAAGCCACACATTAGGGGGTTTGGTTTTATATGTTCTTAAGTATCAGTATCAAAATTAAACAGTATTTTTTTATACTCCCGCAAAATGAAGAATACAGTGTACTTCTCACTACACCCTTGCTTACATCCGTGACCACTAAAATCTAAATTATGCTTCAGATTTAACTCTATGTTAAATTAATTCCTACTCTTACTCTTTGGACACAGCATATTTCCCTTTCTGAGTTCTAAATTTTGATTCAGTATTCCAGTGATTTTCCAAATTAAGTTTTCAAGTAAATTTTTTATTTCCCCAGGCAGGGAAGATGAGTATATAAGCCCTTATATATCTAAGAATATCCTTCTTTTGCTTTTACATGTAGATGTATAGAAATTCTCAAAACTCTATAGAGATAATGTTCCACTGCCTTTGCTATTTAGTGTTGTAAATAAGTCTGAAAACAGTCCAATTTTTCTTCCTTTGCAGATATCAGATCTTTCTTTTTCCGTTCTACAATAATTTTCTGGGTTTGGTTATTGCTTTTATTCATTATAATTCTTAGATTGTATCTCTATTGTCTTCTGTATCTATGAAACTTCCATCTTCTCTAATCTTTTTTCCTTTCCTTGCATGCTGAGAGAACTTAACCAAGTTTTCAGTGACTAATTTGATTTTCTAGTCATGCTTCTGCTCTTTATTGTCTTCAAGTGGATTTTAATTATTATACAGTCATAGTTTATCTACAATCTTTTATATGTACCATCCTATTATCCTTTTATCACCCTATTGTCTTTTTTTCTATAAAATCTGCCATTTTAACCATTTTTAAGTATATAATTTAGTGGCATTAATTACATTCACAATGTTGTACAATCATCACCATTATCTATTTCCAAAATCGTTTTATCATTCCAAATAAAAACTCTGTGCCTATTAAGCAATAATCCCATCCACCTGCCTCTGGTAACCTCTGATATTCTTATTGTCTCTATGAATTTGCTTATTCTGAATATTTCATATGTGTGGAATAATATAATATTTGTCCTTTGGTGTCTGGCTTATTTCACTCACATGATGTCTTCAAAGTTCTTCTATTGTGCACGTTTTAGCATATATCAGAACTTCACTCCTTTTTATGGCTGAATAATACTCCATTGTATGTATACACCACGTTTTGTTTAACCATCATGTGTAGATGGATACTTAAGTTGCTTCCACATTTTGGTTATTTTGAAGAATGCTGATATACACACTGGTGTACAAATATTTGTTTAAGTCCTTGCTTTCAATTCTTTGGAGTATATACCTATAAGTGGAATTTCTGGGTCATATGGTAATTCTATGTTTAACTTTCTGAGGACCTGCCAAATTATTTTCCACAGCAACTGCACCATTTTACATTACTACTAGCAATGCTCAGTGTTCCTATTTCTCTCATGCTTGCCAATAGTTGCTATTTTCCGTTTAATAATAGCCATCCTAATGGGTGTGAAATATTATCTCGTGGTTTTGATTTGCATTTCCCTAGTGACTAATGATGTTCATATTATATTTCACCTCATTTGTTTTCTGTGACTTTCTTAGCGGTCACATGCTCTTAAAACTTAAAAAAAAAGACGTTAAATTTTCTACACATTTTCTTCTTGTTCCTTTTTTTTTTTTTAGTTCTTCGATTTCTCTGGGTCATTGCAATTACTTACATCTCCTTTGTTAAACAGCATTTTTCACAGCTCCTTGCTGACTTTTTCCTGCTAACTCAGGCTGAAAATGAGGAGAGATCTATCTAGACTTTGTGTTAGGTGGCTTGCTCATGACCCTGTTCTTGGGCTACAAGACTATTGGTCAAATGTCCTTCTCCTGCTTGGGTAGGCTGAGTTTTAACTTTTGTCTGGCGTGAGTTGTATCAAGCAATTTTCAATATTTAACCTCTCTTCCCTGTATTTTGTTCATTCCACTGCCTTCCACCTCTTTGTTCCATCAATATTCCTTCCCTTGCACATTTTCAATTTCTCCTTTCTATTGGGTCCTCTTGGTCAACATGAATGTTCAATTCTTCTTGTCCTTAAAAGAAGAAGTTCACCCAGGCTCTACTACATTTTTTAGAAATCACTATCCCTTCTCCTTCCTTTAACTGCAAACTGCACGGAAGTGTTACCCATCTCTTCACTTGGCATTTACATTGTAATCATGCTGCGATTTTGCTTCTGCTTTCATCACTTTAATGAAACTACTTTCTCAGAGTTCACTGGTAACCTTCCCAAGCCAGTGGCTTTTTCCTCTGAATCCTAGGAATTAAAGGTATCAGGAAATAGAAGTTGTGGCACAATCAGTGATTGATTGATTACTTTTAACTCTTCTTTTTGAAATACTTTGAAACCTACAGGACAGTTACAAAAATAATAACAATCCTACACAAAAAACTACAAGAAACCCCCTATCCCCCAGATATCTAGATCCATCAATATTAACATTTTGCCACTTATGCCATATCATTCTTTCTTTCTGTTCATTTTCTGAACACTTGAGTGTAGGTTATATACATCATGCTCCCTGAACACTTAATACTGCCATGTACATTTCCTAAGAATAAGGTAATCATTTATGTATTCACCTTATGTGCATGTATCAAGTTTAAGAAATTCAACACTGATATAAAGCTTACAGACTATTACAATTTAAATAGGTTCCAAAAATGTTTGTTTGAGCCTTCTTTCTTCCCTTATTAGATCCCATCCAGGATCATGTATTGCTTTAATTGTTCTTGTCTCTTTAGTTGCTCTTTTTTTTTAATTGCTAGAACATACATACAACCAAAACTTTCTCATCTCAACCATTCCCAAGGATATCATTTGGGGGATTAATCACATTTACTATGTTATGGTACTCTCTCCAATTTCCATTACTAAAACTTTCCCATCTACCCAAACAAAAATCCTATACCCATTATGCATTAACTCCCTATTCCCCTACCATCTGCCCCTGGCAAGCTGTACTCTAATTTCTGTCTCTGTGAGCTTGCATATTCCCTGTTATTTTCTTTGTAGTTACCATAGGGTTCAAATTTAAGATTCTAAATCTATATACAACTTGTTTGTTTTGATTTCAGTTTAACCTCAACAGTATACACAAACTATATTCCTATATCCCTCCATCTCCCCCACCTCTATGTAAATTTTGTCACAAATTACAAGTTTATGCATTATGAGTCCCAACTACTGATTTATCATTACATTTTACACATTTGCCTTTTAGATCTTTAAGGAAGTAAAAAGTGCAGTTACAAACCAAAATTGAAATAGTACTGACATTTATATTTCCCATGTTGTTACCCTTATCAGAGATTTTTATTTCTTCTTGTGGCTCTGGTCTATTATCTATTGTTCTTTCCTTTCAATCTGCAGAATTCTTTTTAGCATCTTTAGCAGAGCCAGTCTAGTGAAGACAAACTCCCTCAGCTTTTGTTTATCTGGGAATGTGTTAATCTCTCCTTTATTTTTTTCCAATATAATTCTTTTTTTTTTTTTTTTTTTTTGCATGGGCAGGCACTGGGACTTGAACCCAGGTCTCCGGCACGGAAGGTGAGAACTCTGTCTGCTGAGCCACCATGACCCACCCCATATAATTCATTTTTATTTACTTAGTTTGCTGAACAAAATAAGCCATAAAAGATAAAGGAGAACCCTGAACCAAATTAAATGCATTCAGCATATACAGTAACTTGGTTTTGTTTTTTTAAAAAATATTTTTATTGACAAATCTATCTTTACACACATACCGTCCATACATGGTGTACAATTAATGGCTCACAATATCATCACATAGTTGTATATTAATCACCATGATAATTTTTAGAACATTTGTATCACTCCAGAAAAAGAAAAAGAAAGAAAAAATTCATACATCCCATAGCCCTTAACCCTCCTTCTCTTTGACTACTATTACTTCCATCTACTCAATTTATTTTATCTGTTATACCCTACCTATTATTTATTTTTATCCATATTTTTTACTCATCTGTCCATACCCTGGATAAAAGGTGCATCAGGCACAAGGTTTTCACAATCACACAGACATTTTGTAAAAGTTATATATTTATATAATTGTCTTCAAGAATCAAGGCTACCAGAACACAACTCAGCAGTTTCAGGTACTTCCCTCCAGCCACTCCAATATACCATAAACTCAAAATGGATATCCATATAATACATAAGAATAACCTCCTGGATAACCTCTTGACTCTGAAATCTCTCAGCCACTGAAACTTTATTTTCATGTTTCTCTCTTGCCCCTTATGGTCAGTCAAGAAGGCTTTCCCAATCCCTTGATGCCAGGTCCCAGATCATCCTGGGAGTTCTGTCCCATGTTGCCAGGGAGATTTACACCCCTGGGAGCCATGTCACATGGAGGAAGAGGGCAATGGGTTCACCTGACAAGTTGGCTTAGCAAGAGAGGCCACATCTGAGCAACAAAAGAGGTTCTCTGTCTCCCTCATCTTTGAAAAACAGTTTTGCTGAGAAAAGAATTTTTAGTTGGCAATTTGTTGCTTTTAGCACTTTAAATATTCCATCCCACTATCCTCGTGCCTCCATGGTTTCAAATGAGAAATCAGCACTTAATCTTACTAGGGTGCCCTTATATGTGATACATTACTTTTCTCTTGTGGCTTTCAGAATTTCCTCTTTATCTCTGGTATTCAACAGCTGACTATATGTTGTGGCATGGGTCTATACATATATTTATTTTGTTTGGAACTCACGCATACTGGATATGTATATCCATACCTTTTGTTAAATGTGGGGAGTTTTAAGCCATTATTTCTTTGAATGTTCTCTTTGCTTTTTTCTTCTCTTTCTGGAATTCCCACAATATTGTACACTTAGTAGTGCCCCGCAGATGCCTCAGGCTCTGTTTACTTTTCTTCATCCTTTCTTTTTTCTGCTTCTCAGACTGGATGATTTCAATGGTTTTATCTTCAAGTTCACTGATTCTTTCTTCTGCCAGTTCCAATCTGCTACTGAATCACTCTAGGGAATTTTTAAATTTCTGTTACTGTGGTCTTCAGCTCTATTTAGTTTCTTCTCATAATTTCCATCTCTTTTTGTTAAACCCTGGTATGTCCCAGGGTCTGGTCCTCCTTGTTGATGGTTTCAAGTGCTTTAATCTTCTCCTCTGCCTGGGCCATCATTTCTTGCTTTTTTATATGTTTTGTAACCTTTTGTTGAAACCTGGACATTTTGAACTATAATGTGTTGTCACTGGAATTTAGACTCTGAAGTGTCTGTTCCTTTAGCTTGTATACAGATAAAAGACTTTCCTTGAATGCTAGGAGCTAACAAAAATAAACAAAAACCACCTTTTCCAGTCTTACCTCTGAAAGTTCTCTCCTTTGGGGCTTATCCATACAATGAGTTTAGAGAATAGTTTCGTGCCAAAGCATAGGGGCCTCCCTGATCCTTTCTGCTTTGTCTTTTGCATGCATGTCTGAGCCTGGGAATTCCCCCATTTATAATGTTGGATGTCTTCTCTTCTCTAGGAAGAAGTTTCCTCACGGTTTCAGGCACTGTACTGTATGTCCCACAGCCAGTAATACATTGCCTCAAGCAGCATATCTTGAGTGCTTTCCCAATACTGTTCTGTAGGAGAGCTTGATAAACTGCCTTCTACACTCATGGACAGAAAATCCTCAGGCCACCACCAGAAAGACTGGGCTAGACATGCATGATTCTAGTATATGCAGGAAGGTTTCTCTGTTCCCTCCAGAACCGGGACCATGGACCCACACTGAGAGCATACCAGAGTGTCATGAGATCCTACTGTTTTTAAGTAGACTTTTTCCTGGTTTGGTACTTGTCCTATTATTGAAGTTGTGTTCTGGAGCTTTGAGAAAAATGTTTCTGCCAGTTCTTTCTTGTTGTTCAAGACTTCTGTGGGGGTACAGAGCTCTGAAGCATCTCAGTCCTCCATCTTGATCAGTGAGGGCCCTAAATCCCCATTTATTTATTTTTTAAAAAGTGAATCTTAAACTTTTCATAATGAAAAAATTTGATCTTGCTTGAAAATACTCTCTTACTGGCCCAGGGCCCAGGTGCTATAGCTACTGCATTGTTTTCAGGGGTGGGGTGAGGCTGATTTTGCCCCCTTAGGGCCATTAGGCAATGTCTGGAGACATTTCTGGTTGTCACACTGGGGAGGTGCTACTGGTAACTGGGGAATAGAGGCCAGGGATGTTGCAAAACATCCTACAATGCACAAGATAACCTCCCATAACATAGAATTATTAAGTTCCAAATATCAATAGTTCCATGGTTGAGAAACCCCTTTGCCTTACAGACTGTGATGGAGTTAGGCTGCTTACTTTTCACACACACAAAAAAACCACTATGGCTCTTTCTCATTTAATCTTGAAAGCACTAGTTCCTTAATGTGACAGAGCTTGGAATCACATTGAAATCAACTAACAAAAAAAAAAAAAAAAGAAGGAAAAAATAGATACCTGGGCCCCATCGCAAATTTGTACTTTAAAAAATTCTATAAATAATTCCCATAAAAAAAATTTATTTATTTATTATTTTAAGTTTATTTTTAAAATTTCATAATACTTTAAAATGTGGACTTTTTTTCTATTAAGAATTCAGTGGTATACTCAAATCCATTACAAATTAAATTCCACAAAAAGTACTTATATAGTCAAATTTTCTAGTCCTAAAAACACATAAACATATGTACTAGAAATTATGGGTTGGTACTCATACATGCAATTATTGTAGCAAATGTAAATCTTATAAATTCAAACATCAAATATGAGAAGATATAAAAGTTACAAAATACAATCTTACTTACACTCAACATTTTCTGGAAATTTTCTATGAATATCTTTGTAAGTATCTAATGCTTTTTGGTAGTTACCTATAAACAAAAAAGAAAAATTATAACACAGTAGAAGACTGTAGAAATTAATAGGACTCAGAAAACTACCAATTTTAATCCAGTGTACTTTTGACACACTTTAACATTTGGTATGAAGGGCTTCATGTTTGTCACTAGTGTGTGTGTGTACATATATATATAATTTTTACAGATAAAATAATAATTAGAAAAAGGGCTATAGCAGATATAAATGGATGATACTGAAACTTGGTTACACTTCATAAATATTTTAGTGGCAAAAAGGTAAAAGCCATTCAATTTCCTAAATGTTAAAGCAAAAATTATTCTAGATGACCAAAGAACAGATTTTAAAATGAAGTGCTTTAGGTAATAGACTAACATTAATTTCAATATCATCCATTTAGTTGGAAAAAATGAAAAAAAGCTTTTTTGTAGCTTTTGTTTTAAACTATT
Organism: Myrmecophaga tridactyla; assembly: GCA_004026745.1. NCBI lineage: Eukaryota > Metazoa > Chordata > Mammalia > Pilosa > Myrmecophagidae > Myrmecophaga > Myrmecophaga tridactyla. Next base: position 17,464 of record PVIY010019246.1, read on the forward strand.
AAAATTTGATAGAAAGCAGTGTGTTTTATAATAAATTACCTTCATGTAGCAGCAAAGAATACGAAAAATGATTTCTGGGTTAAAGATCTTTGTTAAAATCTCAGTAAATAAGGTATGAACCTCTTTGGATCGCACTCTAAAACAGGGATGGCTGTACAAATACTTAAAAGTTGCTGTAAAAATCAAATGAAATAAAGATATGATGCATTTAGCATACAGAAGGTTCTCAATAAATGTTAACTTCTCTTCTTCTAACCTGTACTTTAATAACTCAGGCAGGTTAATGTCTTCAAAGCATTTAGAATATTTCATATATATGTACAGTTTACATATAACTGATATTGAAAGGAACATAGGCAATTCAGAACACGCAATGATATAAATAAAATGTATATAGTATAGTCATATGGTACATCCAACAGGAAATATAGTAAAGTTAAAAAATCAATCCTTTAATGATTTGAGGGCTATGCTGAGTACATGTGAAAATATTTCTGATGCCATTTTGAAGAAGTGCGCAGAGATAAAGAAAGAAACCTCCTACAAAACCTCTTGAGAATTGTAGTAGATTCAGTTGTCAACTTGGCCAGGTGAAGGTGCCTAGATCTATTGCTGTGGACATGAGCCAATGGCGTGTGAACCTCATCTGTTGCTGATTACATATGCAGTCGGCTAGGAGGCATGCTTGCTGCAATGAATGATGTTTGATTTAATAGGCTGGTGCTTAAATAAGAGAGCTTAACGTAGCACAGCCCAAGCAGCTCAGCATATCTCATCTCAGCACTCGCAGCTCAACCCAGGCCTTTAGAGATTCAGTAAGGAATCACCCCAGGGAAAGTTGTTGGAACCCAGAGGCCTGAAGAGAAGGCCAGCAGAGATCAACAGAGATCCCACATAAGAAAGAACCTCAGTTAAAAGTTAGCTGCCTTTCCTCTGAAGAACTAACGAAATAAATCCTATTTTATTAAAAGCCAATCCATCTCTGCTGTGTTGCATTCCGGCAGCTAGCAAACTAGAACAAGAATGCTGTCGATTTTTTCATAATTTGTACTTCCTTTGACTGAAGAATTTTTTGTCCTAGGTTATTTATTTATTTTTTACCATTTTTTAATTGTGAAATATATATTAAAAAAGTGATATATTTAAAAGTATATTTTAACAAGTAGTTATAGAACAAATTTCAAAGTATGATATGGGTTACAGTTCCACAATTTCAAGTATTTCCTTCTAGCTGCTCTAAGACACTGGAAACTAAAAAGAAATATTGCTATAATGATTCAATAGTCACACTTATTTGTTAAATCCTGTCTTCTCTATTACAATGCCTCCCTCTCATTTGATCCTTCTTCCAATCTTTAGGGATATATTTGGGCAATGACCATTTTAACTTCATGTTGAAAAGTGGAGTTGACATTATGGGGTAGGCAAATGCAACTTGTTGATGCTCTTGGAGAAAGAGGTTAACTGGGTTTCAGGGTCTGTATGGCCTAGGAACCATCTGGAGGTTCTAGGTTTCTGGAAAATAAACTTAGTGAGTGAAACTTTAATATAATCTAGAGCCCTGGGTATTCTTTAGGGCTTTACAGGAATACTGTTGGTTAGGGCTTTGTCCTGGGTTATTTTTATGCTTTACAAGAGGGATTACAAATTTGTTAATGCTTATTTCCCAGTTTAATCTCTGATATTTTACCCTATCATTCACTTCACAGTTAGTCAAAGATAATTAGCTTCTGCGTACTTCATAATGTGTCATCAGTACAGTACGTAATAAAAGCAATTATACAACAAACCAACCAAGATATCTAGTAATATTTGGTTCTGGATTTTTCCTTAGGATTGGAAGTGGAGACTTCAGATGTCTAGTACTTTTGGCAGAGCACATGAGGCCATTTCTAAATTAGGAGAGTAGAAAACAGAAACAAAAATTACTGTATACAGAATTCCTATTTTTCTATGGCTAACTTGTGAAAATAATTACATGTTAACTTTCAGAAACATGTTTTTAATAGTGGTATCGGAAAACATGATTCATATCCACTTCAGAATCATAACTGTTTCTATATGTAGTAATTACTATGTTTTCCATATAGTGCTTTAAATGTATGTAATCAAAAGCTACTATTTTAATAAAGCAGTTGCAACTGGAACACCTTTATATGCATAATTATCTAGAAAAGGAAGTAAACAAAATACATTAAAAATGTATAAAATTAAAGCATTTACCACTTCTTCTAAAACAGCTAGCTACCATCAGCTGCCATTTCACTTGTGTAGGTCTATTAAAAGAAATAAATTACATGGAATTAGAGATAAACAAAATTAATCTGTGATATTCAAAAGGTTTTGCAAAGCTAAATACCTGAACTGCCTTTCAGTTATGTTCTGACCATTTTCCTTCATGATTATCAGTCATATAAATATCAGGACATTTAAAATGGGGGTGCTTCAAAGTTTATCTAACTCATGCTTTAGATATTTTTTTAAGAGCCACTTAACTTATTTGGTTTAAGACCGCTGTATTCTATTTTAACCATTATAATCCCCAATCCCCAACTTTATACTTAGGTTTGCAAATTTAGTACCCAAGAGGCTATTTTTTAATTACATGTCTGAATAATTGGACTTTACAGAGACAATGATAAAATTTCTTTCATCCTTTTTTCACATTAAGGAGAAATAAAATCCTTTCTAAAAGTACCTAACCATAACCAAGATTTCTAAAGATTACTGTTAAACATATCTATGAAAAGCAAGATTTGAAGAAATAAAATCCTAGGACAATTTAATGCTCTTCTCACTTCTTTTCTGAATCTCCCTTCTATCTCCCTGATGGCTTCAAAGCCTCATTTCTTATTCAGTTTGATAGTAAAACCTACCAGCTTTGGAATCAGATATGGGTTTCAATCACAGCTCTGTTACTTCCTAGCAGATGTCCTGGGGAAGTTATTTAACCTCAAATCCACTGCCTACACAGCTACTCACTGTGATCTAAATAAGCTATCTAACCATATTACTTTCCTGCTTAAAGACTGTCAACTCCCTCTACCTATAAGTTAAATTTAAGATCTGTACTCAGGTCATCCATGTTTCAGCTCTTGACTCCCTCTCCAATTCATCTGCCACCATTCCCTGCACACTGACATTCCTCCTGCACACACCCTCACCACTATCTGAGACTCATTCCAACCTCTTCACCTCTTCTACTCCAGGCTGGATTAGACAGCCTGTTCAACATGCACCCTTGAATCTCTGGCACGCACTGCACTTACTATTTAGCATTATTATTTATGTTTATGAATCCTTTATTATATGGTAAATTCCTTGAGGACAGCAATCACAAATCTTTGTATCCCCCAGGACCAGCAAAGTGCCTGATACACACTGGATGTTTATTAATCATTATTCCCTCTCCTTTGCATAATCAAGTATGTCTTGATAGTTGTCTTCAAGACTGGCATTCTAAGTTTTACCCCAGCAACCTATTAACTGTGTGAATTTGGGGAAGTGATTTAAATTCTTTATGTCTCAGTTTCTTCATGTGTAAAACTGGGATAATAATACCTAGTTCTGAGGATTGTTGTGAGGACTAAATAACATAATGCATTTAAACAATGAATGTTAGTATGATGGTTTGGTTCTGGTGTCAAGTTGGTCAAGTGATGTTGCCCAGTTGTCTGGTCAGGCAAGCACTGGCCTGACATGCTGCAATGATATTTTGTGGCTGGCTAATAAACCTGAAGGCTCATGTATTAAATCATCTGTGAGTTAATTGTATCTGTGGCTGATTACATATACGATCAACTAAGGCTGTCTCCCACAATGAGATAATCAAATCAGTTGAAGGCTTTTAAGGGAGGAGACTCTTTCACTGTTTTCTTCAGCCAGTGAGACTCTCCTGTGGAGTTCATCCAGACCTTCATCAGAGCTGCCAGCTCCACATCTACTCTATGGATTTTGGGCTCTTCCATTCCCATGGTTGCATGAGATACCTTTATAAATCTCATATTTACAGGTCTCTGTAAATATTTATAGGTTCTGTTCTCTAGAGAAACCTGACTAATACAATTAGTTATTATTATAATTCTTTTTTTTTCCTAATTTCACGAAAGCAGTCAAACAGTAGCAGCCAGAGTAGTTGTTAAGCAGTATGTTTGTGCTGTGTGAGCACATGAGATCCCTTATAGGGGAAAAGGATGAATTCTTCTAGGCACTGAAGTAGTTCAGTGAAGAGAGGAAGAACAAGACTCATGACTTAATGCTAACACAGTGCTAAGCAATATTCTAGATTATCAATTCTAGCTGATCCAAACTACAGATATCTGGAACAGGGCTTCCTTCCATTAGCATGTATGATGGTGCACTGACATAATTTGCAGTCATTAAAATATTTTATGCATTATAACAGTTAATAACCTTCCATATGTAATATATGAAACAAAGCAATAATTTAGGATATGAAATAAAAATGTAATATATATAACAAAGTAATAATTTAGGATGTGAAATAATAAAATTATCTTCAGAATTAAGCTGCCATGTTCCTAAAGTTTCTTCTAATAATTAGAGAGAGCCCAGGGCAGGCAAGTTAATACAGGACATGTAAGTTTTGCACAAAACCAAATCAGCAATGTTTCTAATAGAGAAAGATAGGAATAATGTCTACTATACTATTTTAAAGTTTTAACTGAAGGGTAAGAGCTTAAAAAGCATAATTAAAAAATCTATATGTAATTATAAAACTAATAAAATTTATAGTTCAACAATTTGACTATAGTTTGAAAACTAAATTTCATTCTTCATAAAAATCAGTTTTAGATATTAGTACTAAAAATACTGTAAAAAGCATTCTCACTGGATGATACTGTTTCTATCCTTGCCCAAGTAAATTTTTACTGCTTCAAATTACTAGCTAAAGAAGTAAAATTGTTTGAAAAACTAATCATTTTCCTTCTCTTAACAATAAAAAATGCCACTACTGACATAATAATCATTATAAATCTTAAAGAACATTCTCTAATGCAACCCAATAATGGAATTACATTAAATGAACCACTTAGGACTAGGATTTCTTGACGTTTTGAGACATGACTTATGGGTAAAGAATATAGAAAACATTAGTGCAAGTTTAAACTAATCACCCAAATGAGCAGATTACTGAGAATCATTTTCTAGTCTGCCAAAGCCACCAGAATGTAACACACCAGAGATGGATGGGCTTTTAATAAAAGGGGATTTATCTAGTTAAAAACATATAGTTCTTCAGAGGAAAGGCAGCTAATTTTCAACTGAGGTTCCTTCTTACATGGGAAGGCACAGGATGATCTCTGCTGGCCTTCTCTCCAGGCCTCTGGGTTTGAACAACTTTCTCTGGAGTGATTCCTTTCTGCATCTCCAAAGGCCTAGGCTGAGCTGCAAGTACTGAGATGAGGTATGCTGAGCTGCTTGGGCTGTGCTATGTTGAGCTCTCTCATTTAAGCATCCAGCCAATTAAATCAAACATCATTCATTGTAGCAGGCAGCCTCCTAGGCAACTGTAGATGTAACCAGCGACAGAGGAGCTTCACATGCCATTGGCTCATATCCATAGCAAGACCCTCCCCTCCCCTGCTTTTGTACAAAACTTGTAAATCATATATTAACTTGTCTTAATAGGCTCTCTCCAATTATCAGAAGAAACAGTAGGAACATGGCAGCTTAATTCTGAAAATTAATAAAATACATTTATTTCACATCCTAAATTATTCCTTTGTTATATTTATTATATATGGAAACTTATTAACTGCTATAATGCATAAAATCTTTTAATGATCACACAAATCATATCAGTGCATCATCATCAAATACATACAAAGAACATATATTTTTACTGTAGAGGCAACAAATAAATATTGAGCAAATAAAAAAAAACTGGTTCTTAGATATATGGCCAGGAAAAGTGGTTAATGCATATTGAATGTCTCTGGCACTGAGACAGGAGGAGGTAAGAACATGTGTAAGCAAGTAAATTTAGGGGAAAGTATGGAGAGATAAATATTAAGGGAATTCCTAGAAAAGGCTTCTGTCTATTTTCTGGGAAACTGAAGTGGGAAATAGGAAAAGGAATTGAGACCTGGGAGAAATGGGTGAGGGAGCTCATTAGAAACACTTAAGAGCAATGGGCAGTGGTCAAATAAAACAAATTTATATAGCATTGATTCACATGGTCAGTCACATAATTTATCTGTGATTCACAGGCTGTTTACAGGAATGGAAATGAATGACCTAAGAGTTGAATTCTTCTGGGATGGATGTCACAGCAAAGCAAGAGAGACAAAGGAACTGAGCATGCCAGCAAGAAAGGGAATAAACCTAATCAATTAAGCAGTCTTGTCAGGATGGGCTCAAAGCTTCAGCCAGGAGAGGTCTGAGACTGCAAGAGAAAGAAAGGGTCAAGAGATGCAGGTATTAGTGTCACCATGAAAGGCACACTGGAAAACCAGGTGAGAAAGCTAAAAGAGAGGAGGTTAGGTTCAGAAATCTGAATATGGTAAAATAAGACTGTACTGGAATTAGGGAAGTCAAGATTTGCTAGGCTAAAATACTGATGAACTTTAGCCTAGCAAAGCTGGTGGACCAAGCTTCAAAGGAAGAAGGGTTTTACATGACCCGATGGTTAAAGTTAGGGCTGGCAATAACTCTAAGAAAAAGACTGCTGTGTGTTACTTACATAGCTTTGAGTTTAAAGATGTAATTAAACTAAAACTATTCCATATTTGGTAATTGGTTTTATAATTCTCAAAACATTTATGTGAAATAAATGTCATACACTTTAATTGCCTAATACAAATGCCACGCAGAAATGACTTATCATTAAGCACTCCTTTATAGTTCAAATGATTCTAAGCGACATTTGAGCGTAAAATTCAGTTTGGCCAAATATAAAGAATGTGATGTATTCAAATTGTTTTTTAATCAAACACATACCAAACATTCTGATATGAACTTAAAAACATTCAAAAATTTTAATTTTTAATATACAATGTATATCAATTGAAAGTTGAAAACAACTGTTTTCTATTAGGACTGAGAAATGAAACTTAGCCTTAGGGCTGAGATAGACTTATATATTGATTGGTAAAGAAGTAATACTGGTTTGCTAAATCATTAGAAACAAAAATACGCAAAGTATCTTAAAGAAATATTTTTATGATTCTAACACAAAGGGAAATATATTTATCAAAATAAATACCAAGTAAAAAGAAAGATAAAATGGAGATAATGCATATGTGTTCATTAATATCTACTCTTAATTTAATATGCCTATTAGATATTATTTAGGGATAAAAAAATCTCAACACAAAACATTTAAATAAATATAAAATAACAATAATTACTTACTGTATAAGAGAAGCTCTTTCAAAGTACTGAATGGCTTTTTCACAAAACTGGGTGTCAATGTAATAGGCCCCCAGCCACTCAATGACTTCAATGTTTGAAGGGAAATACCTATATGACTGGAAAAAACATATAAAATGACAATACAACTTCAGCGGCAATGTACAATTTAGTTCTTGAATACTTTATTTATTGAATGTTTTAATTTATTCAATATGAAATTTCTTAATAAATTATGAGCTATTGTAAGTAAAAGTTTTGAAATTGTACAAGCTAGTAAAAACATAAAATTGGTTTGACACATTTAAAGAAATTATCTGTAATTTTTGTATTAAAAGTTTTAAAAATTTAATTTCTTTTTGATTATACTGATAATTGGGAGGCAAGTTAAATACTTAATAGAATAAAAAAGAGAAGTAAAAGATGTTTCAAGAGAGAAATGTAGAGCGGGCCATGGTGGCTCAGCAGGCAAGAATGCTCGCCTGCCATGATGCCAGAGGACCCGGGTTCGATTCCCGGGGCCTGCCCATGTAAAAAAAAAAAAAAAGAGAGAGAAATGTATTTGTACTTTATACTTAATTTTTATTAAAATTAATCAAAAGCTAAAACTTCATATTCCAAGAATGCTTTATTTTATTTTCAATTAATTATTCAATTTAAAACAAGTTACCATTTTTATATTAAAAAATTAAAAGGCCTACTACCTTCTTTATAATAAGTCATAAAATGCTAAAAAATGGGAGGAAAGTAAGATTATATACCTACCTCATAGTAATATTGAAAAGCTTGGGATTTATCTCCTTCACTATCATATAATTCTCCTAGTTTAGACAAAGCTCTAGAATCAGTTGGAACAACACTGATCAACTGCATTAGCCATTCAATAGCTTGATTAGGATCTTCCATTAATTCATATCTTGGTCAATGCCAGTTAAGGACAACAAGTTTCCTAAATTCATTAATCAATAAGCAAATCTAAAAAAATTACAATAAATATATTTCTTAGCCTACAGTAACGTGGTACTTAACACTGTTTGCTCTAGATTTCTCTGGAGGTGGGGACAGAAAATGGAGTAGTAATCTAAATAATACTATTGCTTCCTATGCATATGCCTTGCTTTTCCTTTGGCTTCATTACTATCCACTAAGAACACTAAGAACACCTCCCAAATTTCTAATTGAAGTTAGTTTGTCATTTTATTCAAAGCATCACCCAAATTTACCCTTAATAACAGTTCCTGAATGTTGTCTTCAATTATTTCATCTCTCTTAACATGTTCGGTATATCAAGGAAATGGTTTTCATGTATTTTTCCTGTGGGTTTTCCCTAATTAAATTATAAGCCTGAGGTAGGGAGCTCTTTTTGTAGCTTACCTTAGTGCCTTGTAAGTACTCTGCATGCTCTCAAATAATTTATTCACACCAATATTTACTGATTATTTACTATTTATTTTTATATTTGCTGTCTGAATGAAATTAAAATATTTCTATCCAAAACTTTATTGAAAAAGAAGGTCTTCCGCATTTAATGATGACAAATCTGAGGCCACAAGAAAGAATAAAATTTAAAAAAAATTATTCAAATAGCCTTGAACACATGAATTGCTTGACTGGATTCAATGTGATCATGAACTGGGAACTTCAGATCATAATACTAGCAGTTTCAGAGAAATTAAATAGACAAAAAAAAAAAAAGCTAAAATAAGTAAGTATGAGGTCATATGCTCTAAAACTAAAATTTAAAAAGTCTACTCTACTAAAAGTATTGTACCAAAAGTATTTAAAACTACTAATGGTACATCTAACAATATACTTCGTATAAAATAATATCAACAAAATGGTAACTTAAAGACCTACATAAGATTTTAACCCTTCCCAAAGTTGTTGTCAAAGCTCATTAAAACAAGGAGAGAAATCAAAGTTTTTTTCAAATAGTGTGAAAGGTATTAAAACAACAATAAATTTCTGCCTTCCTACCCAAGGGCAGGGGAAAAAATAAAAACTAAGGAAACCTAAGAGTTGAAGAATAAACAGACATGAGAGCAATGCTTTGTATTTCTACATTCCCCAGAGTTCTAACCATAATATTGGTACACAGAACTAGCACATAGCAGAGACATTTAATAAATGTCTGTAGAATAAATGGAATGAGTAAGTGAATTCATATATACTGTTCCATAATTTTATAGGGTAAAGATCTTTGGAGAGTTATACTTACATGTCAACTAGAACAAGAAAAATTATCCAAAATCAATAAACAGTACTAATCAGTAATGAACAATATTTGCCTTCTAATTAATTAGTAACTTACTGCGTCAAAGACATTCTAAAAACTTTAGAATTAATGCAATGTTCAAAACTATCTAATCTACTTTCAAGGAATAACTCAAGGAATAGCTTATGTACCCAAAATGTAATACTCAATCACTTCAACTATTATTTCCAAAAATTAATAAAAAATAAGGCAAATTCCTCTTATAATGCAAACAATCTTTGGAAACAACCACTCAAATAACTTTTTTATTACATATTAATCTGCTACTATGTTCTAAAATGTTATCCCCATCAATTACTTCATTAAGCTTACTTAATAATCAGTACTTGATCATTAAATTAATTACTGTCTAATTTTTTCAAATAAGATACACATTTGCTATTTGGTAAAGAACTTGGGCGCTGTTTCTTAGGATTGCATGAAGTTTCAGGAAACAATCCAAAGCCTCATCTAGCCGGTTTAGCTTCTTATAGGTGAGGCCTTAAAGAAAGAAAAAGAAAATCTATAAGTATTTTTATTGGCAGTAATTAATGTACTCAAAGTAACAGAATAAATAGTTAAATATATGTAAATATTTATTCAAAAGGAAAAAGGAAAATGAATTGAGAATTTTTTAAGAACAATGTGGGTAGAGGGTTGGGGAAGTTCCTCAAGAGCTGCTAAAATGCTATAATGCTTCGATAATTTTTAAAGTTATATATTTCCTGCAGAGGGACACGAAAGGACAAACATATCAATAAAACAGAACAAATAGTTCAGAATTTGACTCAGTCATGGAATTTAGTTAGTGAGAATTTAAAATCATGAGGAGAAAGGGACTAGTCAGTAAATAGCGCCAGGACAACTGACTGTTCAAGAATAAAAGCAATTAGATTCCTATTCTGTAAAGCAAAATAAAAATTTATTTAAAAACTAAATAGAATAAACAAAACTGTAAAAGAAACAGGGGAAAGGGAAGTATTTGTAAAACTATATATTTTCAAAGAGTATGAAAAGAAAATATAGGAAAATTATTTTATAATCTTGAGGTAGGGAAGAGAAAACAACAAACAAATGAAGCTGTAAAAGAAAAAAGACAACTGTAACTACATAAATATTACAAATGTGTTTGACAAAAGAAATTATAAACAAAGTTAAGAGTCAAGCAATAGATTAGGAAAAAGTATTTACAAATTATAAAGAGAATAAACAAGTAACTTTACATTTAAAGGGCAAGCCTCTGTTTTCAGGCCTTTGCTCTCCTTCTCTGCAGTAATGCTCTTACCCCAATGTACAAGGTCTACTCTCTCACTTCCTTCAAATATTCCCTTACACTTCACCCTCTCAGTGAGGCTTTCCTTGACACTCTAAAATTGTTAATTTCCTCCTGCCTATTCTCCTCCTAACTCTCCTATATTCCCCAAGGCTGGGAGGAGAGTCTGCCTCTATCCTTCAGGCAGGAGACTGGGAGGAAAGATCAAATTGACTCTGACCAGTATTATTCCAACTAAGTAGATCAGACTGATCTCCTTACAGTGAGGGGCCAGTTCATAAATTTCACTCATGTACTCAAAGAATCCAATCAGCCTTTTAGCTGTAAACTCTTAAATATGAAGACACAAGCATCAGACATCAAAGGAAAGATCATAAATGAAAAACAGAGAAGAAAACAAACAAGCAAACAACAAATAGCAAAAAAACAAAAAACCAAAAAACCATACAGGGAGATGAAAAAGAAGCTTCAAAAGAGGCTTCATTAACAACCCAAGAAATAAGAAACAATATTGCAATAATGTTTGCAATATTGCACAAACATGAGTACAAAGGAATTACGCCAATTTCAGGTTACCTGTCAAGAGAAGGGAAGGGGATGGGGTAGGTAAGCCTTCAACTCTTGTAACACTTTGTTTATTAAATACACAGTCTGAAGTAAATATGGCATATGTTAAAAGGTGCTAAATCTGGGTGGCAGGTACACAGGTATTTATTTTTTCAGTGTATTTTTTGTATGTTTTCTAATAATTATTGCTCATAATTAAAAAGGAAGAAAATGAGATTTACTTTCACCTATTAATTTGGCATAAACTGAAAAGAATTATAATATCCAGTGTTGCCAGAATTTGGGAACTCAGTAAGTCTCATACACTGTGGTGGAAAAAGCAATCAAAAAAGGCCTTTTTGGAAGGCAATATCTTAGAATCATTAATCCCATTTAAAACATTCTATAATCTGAGGCCTTTTCAATTTTTTTTTTTTTTTTAGAAGGCAATACCTCCTCCTCCTAAGGAGCTGGAGTTCTTTAAAATACCACTGCTAATCTGCAAAAAATCAATTTTCACTGTGTTTCACTTACCAATATTATAAAGTGCTTCAGTACAAGAAGAATCATTTCTCAGAGCCTCCTTGTAGAATTCAGCTGCCTTCTCATAATCACCATTTGCAAAAACTGTATTCCCTTTATTAGTAAGAGCTGATGGATTATACCTATCAGAATTCACAGCTAAATCTGCATAGCTGCTGGCTTGTGCAAATTCATTTTCCTAAATAAAGCACAAAATAAATGTAAATTACTTCAATATCATCAAATATCTACATTTAATCTTTTCTGACTGGTCTAAGATTACAGACATGATAAACAAAATATTTTATGTATCTTGGTCTTAATAAACAATTTTATAGAACTGTTTTTAATCCTCAAACTCAACTATCTAGCTTTCTTATGATTGACTTCTCTACTATTTCATGGCTTGTACAACAGTATTTATATGTAGGTGGCTCTATTTTCAATGACTAAATTCCATGTTATTATTTACCACAGCACTATCTTTCAAAGTGCTGAAATATCTATAAAGGCCTCACTATCCTTTATGCCCCTAACAAAACGGTTGAGTTACCTTTTTCTATTTCTAGCACTCTTTCCCTCTCCACTGCAAAATTCTTGACCCAGACTTGCCATGATTCATGGGAGCCACATGTAACCTCTCCTTCCTTAAGTTAATAGTGGTTTGTGCCATGTCAACTTGGGTAAGCTAGAATGACATGTCCTAGAATCCCCTTCCCTGGTGGCTCTTGTTCAGAGCCGGCCAAAAGAGGGGCTTCTGTGCAATATGGAGAACAGATGTGAAGCTGCAGCCTTGTCTCTGGGAAGGTCTTTTCTCATAATCTGATGCAGAGAATGATTCAGAAGTGCCCAGAGGGCTCCACATCAACCACACACACCTCCACTCCTTCAGCTCTTCTTCCTAATTGGGCAATCCAGACCCGTGATCAGGGCTTGGCTGTGGACCCACAGAGGAGGTAGCTATGCAGAGGCTACAGCTTCCCAAAGACATCTCCACAAAGTCTCTCTTCTGGTCCCACTTTGACAACCAGACACACTTGGCCTCTCAGATTCACTGATTGGTGACTCTTCAGACCTCTAACCTTTACTTCCATCACTCCTCCCACAACTGTATGAGATCTAATTCATGTATCACTTTTCCTATTAACTAACACTCATGGTGACTATTTGCCTAACTGAGCTTTTTTTAAGTTGAGATATAATTCATATATCATAAAATTCACCCTTCCGTAGTTTTTAGTATACAACCACCACCATTATCTAATTCCAGAACATTGCACCATCCCCAAAAAGAAACACATATCCATTAGTAGTCACTTCCCATTACCCTCTTCCCAGGCTCTGGCAATCACTATCTACTTTCCATCTCAATGAATGAATTTGCTTACTCTAGATAGTTCATAGTGAAATCTCATAATATTTTTCCTTTTCTATGTGGCTTCATTCACTTTGCATAATGTTCTCAAACTTCATCCATGTGGTAACATGTATCAGAACTTCATTCTTTTTATGGCTGAATAATATTCCATTGCTTATTATCTTGCTTATCTATTCATCTGTTGATAGGCAACTTAGGTTGTTTCCACCTTTCGCCTATTGTGAATAATACTGCTATGAACGTTCATTTACAAATTTTTGTGTGGACCCTTGATTGAACTTTAATACAAAAACTGGTACCTAGTGGGATGCTGCTGTGATAAAAAAAAACTAAAAAATATAGTGCTGTCTTTTTAAGCAGGAAGAGAGCTAAATTTATAAAAGCAGCAAGCTGTTATTGATGGAGATTGAGAGATCCACTGGTGGAGGTTGGAAAGGCTGAAGGGAACTGTTACTGAGGGCTGGAAAAGGGCAATGTGGGTTTGGTAGTAGTGAAATGATTGGCAAAATTGGCATGTACATAACTTGGGAAATAGAAAATATACAAACGAACTTGTGGATCTAGTAAGAAGATATCCAGGCAGGATGATGAATGTATCAATGAGTTTATTTTAACTGTGTATAATAAGGTACAGGAAGAAAGAGATGAACTAAAGAGAGAACTGTTGAGTTTGCAAATAAAATTTAGAGGAAAAATAGAAGAACCAGTCTTACTGGGTTAGAAAATAAAACTATTTCCTATTTCCAGTCTCTCCTGTCAGCACAAGATTCACAAAATAAGAATGGGTTACTGGGCGGGCCACAGTGGCTCAGCAGGTAAGAATGCTTGCCTGCCATGCCCGAGGACCTGGGTTCGATTCCCGATGCCTGCCCATGTTAAAAAAAAAAAAAGAATGGGTTGCAGTGCGAAGATCAATTCAAGAGTGTGGCTGTAACACCCTTTATAAACATCTCAAAGATTTATGGGAGTGCCTACCAGATTTCTCAGTAAAAAAGGTTCTAAGAGTCTTTTCCTTTACTTTTTATTTTGAAATACTTTCAGACTTACAAGACAGTTACAAAAAATAAAAACTCCATACAGAGAATACCAACACACCCTTATCCCCCAGGTACCCAGATCTATCAATTTTAACATTTTGCCACATTTGCCATATCGTTCTACCTACAGAATATATAATATACTCTTTACCTATCTATCCATCCATCTTTCTATTCATATATCTATAAATCCATTTTCTGAACACTTGAGTGTAGGTTGTATACACCATTCTCCTTGAAGACTTAATAGTGCCATGCACATTTCATAAGAACAAGGATATTCACTTATGTAACCATCTCAAGTGCAACCATTAAGCTCCTGGTAGTCTATACTCCAAATTTTGTTTCTATGAGCTTACATATTCTCCATTATTTTCTTTGTAGTCACCAAGGGGCTTACATGTAGAACCTTAAATCTATAACAATCTCGTTTGCTTTGACACAAACTCAACTTCAATATTACATACAAACTACGTTTCTACAACCCTCGGTACCCTCACCTTTATGTAGTTCTTGCCACAAATTGCGTGTTTATACATTAGGAATCAAAACCACTGATTTATCATTACATTTTATACATTTGCCTTTTAGATCCTGCAGGAAGTAAAAAGTGGAGTTATAAACCAAATATACAATATTACTGGCATTTATATTTTCCCATGTTGCTACCCATACCAGACATTTTTATTTCTTCACGCAGCTCTGATTGGTTATCTATTGTCCTCTCCTTTGAAACAACTGAACTCTCTTTAGCATTTCCCAAAGGGCAAGTTCAGTGGTGATGAAGTCCCTCAACTTTTGTTTATCTGGGAATGTGTTAACCTCTCCCTTGGGTTAAAAGAGACAGATAGCCCAAAGTGAAAAAAGTTCTGTGGAACACCAAATTTGTAAGGAAGCAAGAAGAAGGTTGAAAAAATTACTCAGCTGTATATACCAGCTATATCTTATGTAACAGGAAGGCCCACTCAGATGCAGATTCAAAAGCCCCAGAGAACAAAGGAATGGGGAAGTACTCCCAGCAAGCAGAATTGGGTCCTAATCAAGAAATATTCCCAGATTAGGAGTCCTTAACCATAGGTGCTTAAGTAGATTTCAAAATTGTTATGGGCCAGGGACTGCTCCATGCCTCCCATTCCTCCTCTTTTTGAATGGGGGTTATTCTAGTTACTCTGTTCCTACCTCACCATAGTATGTTGAGTATACAAGGGGCAGAAACTTGTCTTTTTAAATCACAAACCTCTGGCTCAGGAGAAATGTACCTGAGAGAGCCTTGTCTTTATTTAGACGTGATGCAGATCTTGATCTTTGAACCTGATGTTAAGACAGGCTGAGACTCTAAGAGTCTCATGGGAAGGATGTGAACCTCTGGGGTTTGAGTGGAGGCAATGGTAGATTGTTATAATTATGGCTCCAAGTAGATTACCTTGGTATGGTTCTGTCACATCATGACTCTGAGCTTGGCCATTTGACTTATTTTGGCCAACAGGATAATAAACATGATGCAAGCAGGAGCTTAACAAGTGTCTGTGCTTCGGAGTTTTCTCCCTTGGAAGCTAGTTGCCAGGTAAAGACGTCTGGGGTCTCCTGCTGGACAAATGCTATGAAGGAGGACTGAGGCACCCTGGCCAACAGCTCTACCTTACTGCTGTCATGAGTGAGGCCATTCTGGACCATCCATCCTCAGTCAACCACAGATGACTGAAGCTGCATGTGTAACCTCACAAAAGATCAGCAGAATAGCCACCCAGATTAATCTGGTCTAAAATGTAGAAGTGCAAGCAAATAAATGGTTGTTATTTTAAGCCACTAAGTTTTGGTGCAGTCTATCACAGAGCAAACAAAAGCTGACCAACTACATGCTGGATACCAACATATACCTTCAATTGTATAAAACTAAATACCAAACTTATCACCTTGTCTCAAAACACTCTTAATCATAATCACTTTCCTCAGTACCAAGTAGAACAAATTATTGCTTATATGCTCCAATGGCTCTGCTTGGTTGACTAAATAAATCTTTCTACTTTAAAATTTAAAAATTAAAATTTTTCTCTGTGTTCTCCCTCATGTTTATCAAACTTAGTTAAAATTTGGTCACTAATTAAACCACTTTTATAAAATTCACTTATGACTTCATAAATTCAAAGGTTAATGGCTCTAGAGGAAGGGTGCTGGCCAACCAGACCTGCCCTGACCACCCAGATCTGCCTTTCAGAATGGACAGCTTATTCTGCTAGCTGCTAGGATGTTGCTGGCTGACAGACCTCTCAAGGAACAACTATGGGATGAAGAGAGATAGCATCCTTGCCCAAGGTCAGGACCCCTTTTGGGGGAGTGGCCTATATCCAAGGTTTGGTTGATACAGGTATCTAAAGGATCAATACTCTCACCCCAACTGAGGACAACACTTAAGGGTCAACACAGCTCCAGGGTTTCTACAGGATTGGTTAAGGCCTTGTGATGACTGCATCACAGAACAACCTCATCCTCTGCTCAGGCCCAGAGGGGTAGATTCCAAGATCACTCCCCTGTAAACTTTCTGCATGCCAATCTCTATCTTAGAGCCTGCTTTCTCACCTATAACAATGGCCTTTTCTGAGTCTTTACTTTCTTGTATTGCCCTTCTGGTTTCAATACTACATATTCTGCCCTCTTCTTCAAAGACATTATACTATCTTGGTTCTTTTCCTACATGACTTCTTGGTCTGATTTTAACTTTTGCCTCCATGCTGTATGTATATCCCAAAGTTAGCTCTTAGTTCTGTGGTATCTCCTCAACCTTGGAGATATTATCTATTATCAAAGCTTTACCCTCAACAAAGGTGATCACCAAATTTGTATCTCCAGGCCTGATTTCTCATCTGAGATCAGTTCACATGCCTCCTACTTATTTCTATCAGTTACAATTTTTTTTTTATGTAAAGAACAAACTCAGAGCTTCGTCTTCACACCTGAGGCTGAAGATGCACCTTTGTCTCAGCATCCCTGACATGTATTTTCTTAAATAGCAAGCATAGAACCTTCATTCTCTGCACTGTTTCCAGGTGGCTTATTCTTTATTTTCTAAGGTTCAGGACTCCCAGGAAGATGGCAGAAATAGGATAAGATGAGTTCACTCCTGCTCCATGGAACAACTAGAGAAGTGACAGATAAACAACCAAGACAGCAGTTCCAGGGTATGAGTGACTTGACAGAGACTTCAATATTATATATGGAGGACCTGGATGAAAAGGCAGAACAATTACAAATGAGAGGACTGGGTGAGTTTATCTACACCTGGGATGTGCTGCAGTGTGCAGGCCAGAACAGTGGTGGAAGGAGTGCTATGCGCCCTCACTCCCACCACCTTATCAGCTTGAAAGATCATCCTCTCAGCTCCGTAGCCAGGAGCTCCAAAGGGGAATCCAGAAGCCAAGGGACTTAGTATACCTATGCACAAAGACCTTATTGCTGGGGCACAGTGTCTACTCCCTACCCCTGAAGCAGGCTGCTATGTGTGCCTGCTTTGGGCTGAAACTGGGGAGCCGTCCCCTTGGAAGGAGGTGGGGCACTGTGCTGACAACTGGCTCAGTTGCTTCTGTCCTTCAGCCATGGAGGCCTGGAGCACTCACAGTGTGCATAGGCAGAGAGGTGGGGTTGTGGCAGTTAGCCATGCTGTACCATTCCTGGGCTGGCTGTGGGCAGGGGTAGTTGAAATACTCAGTCCCACAGCCCAAAGGTCATTCCAAGTGAAGCCTGGGGATCACCAAACCCATCTTGCCCACAAGTGGAGTCTCCGCCAAGGGTTGGCTTTCAGCGCACACAGAGATCAGCCTTGACTGGCTTTCACCTGGTTGGGTCCCAGCCCAGCCAGCTGACTCAGTCTAGGAAAGTGGGGCCTGAAGGGAAGAGGTGGCCCAAGAGAACCATCTGCTGGGAAGATGTGGAAAGTGCAGTTGGGCAAACTGCCCTTCTGCCTAGCTTTTGACAGATGTCCAGTTAGAGTTGGACCTCCTGCATGAGGTCCCGGCCTTGGCTTTTTGGGGAATTACTGCCAAACCAAGTGTAAAAGGAGACCTTCAATGAAAACCTAAGTTTTAAACCTAAAATCTTAAACGAACAAGAAAATTAACTTTCAAAATAACCTTAACAAGATGGTCAAATGCTTGGAAGGCAAAACAAAATGAGAAAGCATAGGAAGATGCAAGAAAATATGGCCCAGACAAATAACAAAATTAAACTATTTGTTTAATTTTGGAACAACTAATCAAAGATGGTCATACAAATTCCCTACATAAGTTCAATGGTCAGCTAAAGAAAAAGGATAACAAGACACTCAGCGCATAAAGAAGAATTTGAATGAATAAATAAAAAAATAGCAGATCTTAGAGAAATAAAAGACACTGTAGAGAAACTTAAAAATATACTAGAGACACAACAGCAGATTTGAAGAGGCAGAAAAAAAATAAGTCAACTAGAAGACAGAACAATTGAATTCAAATGCACAAAAGAACAAATGGCGAAAAAGATGGAAAACTTTGAATTGGATCTTATGGAAATGATGGACAATGCAAAGCACTGTATAAAAACAAACTCAGGATCCTGCAAAGGTTCCACGCACTGTGATTACTTTCCAGAAATCTACAAGCTCCAGATGGGTTCCTAGACCAGATAAACCTTGAACCAAGAGGGGTCAGCCTCTCCAGAACATCAACTAATTCCATCCCCCTATCCCATATTTTCAACATGAAAAAAGTTAGAATGCCCCTAAAGATGGGGAGAAAGATTAAAAGAGGAGGTGGATTTATACAGAGAAAATAGGATTTAACAAATGAGTATGATGCTGAATCATTATACTGATATTTCTCTTAGAATCCAGTGTCTTGGAGGACCTAGAAGTAAAAACTTAAAATTGTGAAATTGTAATTTATACCAAGTTCTGAAATCTGTTTTACAACTATTTGTTGTGGTGTGCTTTGAAATGTATTGCTTTTTGTATATATGTTATTTTTCACATACACACACGCATTATACACACACACACAAACTCAGCCCCAATTTGCACATCTTTCTGGAATGTAGCTGGCACCACTCTTCTTTTAGTAGATTTAAAACACTGAAGCCATTTTTGTAGTTTTGATCTCTTTTTTCATCTGCTTTAAAAAATATTTTTATTGACAAATCTTCACACACATACATTCCATACATGGTGTACAATCAATGGCTCACAATATCATCACATAGTTGTGTGTGATGATCATTTTTTATAGCATTTGCATCACTCCAGAAAAAGAAATAAAAAGAAAATACTCATAGATACCATACCCCATACCCCTCCCTCTCACTGACCACTAGTATTTCCATCTACCCAATTTATTTCACCCCTTATACCCCCTATTATTTATTTGTTTGTTATCTTATTTTTTTTACTCATCTGTCCATATTTTGGATAAAAGGAGTATCAACACAAAGTTTTCACAACCACACAGATTGTTACAAATTTATACAATCATCTTCAAGAATCAAGGCTACTGGAACACAGCTCAACAGTTGCAGGTACTTCCCTCCAACCACTCCAATATACCATCAACTAAAAAGGAATGTCTATATAATGTGTAGGAATAACCTCCAGGATAATCTCTCCACTCTGTCTGAAATCTCTCAGTCATTGAAACTTTGTTTCATTTCTCTCTTACCCCTTTTGGTCAAGAAGATTTTCTCAACCCCTTAATGTGAGGTCCTGGTTTATCCTGGGAGTTCTGTCCCATATTGCCAGGGAGATTTAACCCCCTGGGAGTCATGTCCCATGCAGGGAGAAGGGCAGTGAGTTCACCTGCCGATGACTCTTAAGCCTAATTTTAAGTATGCTTAGCCTATCTTTTGCAGGAATAAGTTTCATAGGGTGAACCACAAGATTGAGGGCTTGGCCTATTGATTTGGATGTCTCCATTGCTCAAGAGAATGTCAGAAATTCTCTAAATGGGGAATTGAGTATTTCCTCCTTTCTCCCCAGTCCCCCAAGAGGACTTTGCAGATACTTCTTTATTCACTACCCAAATTACACTGGGATATATTGGGGCATCACACTAACCTAGACAAACCAAGAAAAATTCACACTCTATTCAAGATTCCATGTGCTTATGGTGTTCAACTAAACTGACCATACAAGTTAACTTAGGTAATATACTACCCAAAATATGAATTTTGCACCAAATAAACATCTCTCCCTTTGGTCTCACACAGTAGTTGAAGTTTTAGAATATGGTTGATATCATTCCTTACCTTGTATTCTTCTCTACCTTAACCTATCCAGATCAGCTTCATTCATATCTCAACTCTAACTTCTGATGCCTTTTTCAACTTTTTAAACAGTTCCTGTATGGAGTACTGCTGATTTTCATAACTTCAGAGCTCTAACTCTGCGTCTCAGGTATCACATAAATACCTGAAATTTCTGGGAATGACCAGATTATATACAAACAGCTCAGTATCTCAGAATTCAGAAATAACGGTTACAATTCCTGAATATATGTATCTGCTGTAAGAGTTTACACTCTGGGACCCTTTACAATAGGCCCCAACTTGATAACCCATGCTCTCGACTTTAGCTCACAAACCTTTTATATAATAGTCCATGGTTGAGGCATGACACTATTTGTCTTTTTGTTCCTGACATTTCATTCAACAAACAGACCTTAAGGTCACAACTAGGTGCATGCCTCACAACTTCATTCCTTCTTGTGGCTGCCCAGTAGTACACTGTACATATACATCATAGTTTTCCCTTTCATTCCTCAGATGTTGTATCCTTAGGCCACCTCCATCCGTTGAGGACTGCAAACACTGCCGCAGGAAACACCAGTGTGCAAACGTCCATTCATGTCTCCACACTCAGTTCCTCCAGGTATATACAGAACAACAGGGTTTCAGCATCACCTGGCAACCCCACCACTAGTTTCCTGTGGGACCACCACACTGCCCTCCAAGGGGCTGCACCTCTCAGTTTTCCTAGAGACAGTGAATAGGTACATCTCTTTCTCCACATTTTCTCTAGCACTTGTTTCTCTTTGTTCCTTTTTAAATAGTTTTAGTCACACATCATACAATCCGACTTAAGAAGACAGACATGACCTCATTACAATAATGTATATGAAGACACTTCCTTTTCTTCCACAAAGAATCCATACCCCTCCCCCATGGCCCCCGCCTGTTGACATTAAGTTTTGGCATAATGCCTTTATTACATTCAGTGGAAACTATAGACTGTTGACTATAGACCCTAGCTTGTTTTCCCTTATACCATCCATTTATAATACGTGACAATGATGATATTCACTTGTTCTCCCTCATCCTAAAACATTTTTTTATTTGTACATTTAATCATCAACGCTGTTCACTCTAGGCATTCCTGTTATACTGTGTTCTAGTTTGCTAGCTGCTGGAATTCAATATACTAGAAACGGAATGGCTTTTAAAAGGGGGAATTTAATGAGTTGCTAGTTTACAGTTCTAAGGCCAAGAAAATGTCCCAATTAAAACAAGTCTATGGAAATGTCCAATCTAAGGCATCCATCCAGGGAAAGATACTTTGGTTCAAGAAGGCCGATGAAGTTCAGGGTTTCTCTCTCAAATGAGAAGGCACATGGCAGACACAGTCAGGGTTTCTCTCTCAGCTGGAAGGGCACATGGCGAACACGGCGTCATTTGCTAGCTTTCTCTCCTGGCTTCTGGATTCATGAAGTTCCCTGGGAGGCATTTTTCCTTCTTCATCTCCAAAGGTTGCTGGCTGGTGGACTCTCTGCTTCATGGTGCTGCAGTATTCTCTGCTCTCTCTGAATCTCCCATTCTCCAAAACATTTCCTCTTTTACAGGACTCCAATAAACCAATCAAGACCCACCCAAATGGGTGGAGACATATCCTCACCTAATTCAGCTTAACTACTCTTGACTAAATCACATCATCCAGGGAGATGATCTGATTAGTTTCAAACATACAGTATTGAATAGGGATTATTTTACCTTTGTGAATATCCCATTATGAAATGGGATTTTGATTAAAACATGGCTTTTCTAGGGGGCATACATCCTTTCAAACCAGCACATAATGTTTCAGTCTTTATCCTTTGTCTTTCCTTCTAGTTTCATATGTGCCCTCAGCCTTTCACCCTCAATCATACTCACATCCAACTTCATCAGTGTATTTATATTATTGTGCTACAATCAGGTAGTATTGGGTTATCCATTTCTGAATTGTTTTACAATCAGTCCTGTTACACAATCTGTATTCCTTCAGCACCAAATGCCCAATCTCTATCCTATTTCTATCTCCTGATCATCTGTGTTCTTAATTTCAACTCTCAAAGTTCACTCATTAGTGTTAGTTCATATTAGTGAGACCATACAGTATTTGTCCTTTTGCTTCTGGCTAATCTCACACAGCATAATGTCCTCATGGTTCATCCACATTGTTACATGCTTCATGACTTAGTATTCTGTCTTGGAGCTATGTAATATTCCATTGTATGTATATACCACATCTTGTTTAGCCACTCATATGTTGATGGACATTTGGGCTGTTTCCATTTCTTAGCAATTGTAAATAATGCTGCTATAAAGTGAAAATGTCTGTTTGCCCTCAGGTCCTCTGAATATATGCCTAATAATGGGATTGCTGGATCATATGGCAATTCCATACTTAGCTTCCTGAAGAACCACCAAACTGCTTTCCAGAGTGATTGTACTATTTTACATTCTCACCAACAGTGGATAAGTATGCCTCTTTCTCTACACCCTCTCAAGCCTTGTCATTTTATTTTTTTGATAACAGCCATTCTAGTAGGTATGAAATGATATCTCATTGTGGTTTTGATTTGCATTTCCCTAATAGCCAGTGAAATTGAGCATCTTTTCATGTGCCTTTTAGCCATTTATATTTCCTCTTCTGAGGAGTATCTGTTCATATCTTTTGTCCATTTTTAAAATTGGGTTGTCTGTCTTTTTGTTGTTGAGCTGAAGAATCTCTTTATCTATTAAGAATACTAAACTCTTAACTGATACGTGGTTTCCAAATATTGTCTCCCATTGCATAGGTGCCTTTGTACTTTCCTGAAAAAGTTCTTTGATGCACAAAGTGTTTAATTTTGAGGAGTTCCCATTTATCAACTTTTTTTTCAGTGCTTGTGCTTTGAGTGTAAGGTTTAGGAACTCACCTCCTATTATAAGATTTATAAGATATTTCCCTACATTTTCTTCTAAAAGTTTTATGGTCTTAGCTCTAATGTTTAGGTCTTTGATGCATTTTGAGTCAATTATTCGATAGGGTGTGAGATATGGATCCTTTTCCATTCTTTTGGATATGGATATTCAGTTCTCCAAGCACCATTTACTGAAGAGGCTGCTCTGTCCAGGGTGGGTTGGCATGAGTGACTTATCAAAGATCAGTTGTTCATAGATGAGAGAGTCTATTTTGAACACTCTATTCGATGCCATTGTTCAGTATATCTATCTTTATGTCAGTACCATGCTGTTTTGACCACTGTAGCTTCATAATAAGCCTTAAAGTCAGGTAGCATGGGACTTCTGTCTTCATTTTTCTTTTACAAGATATTTTTAGCTATTCAGGGCACCCTTCCCTTTCAAATAAATTTGAAAATAAATTTGGTTATTGGTTTTTCTATTTCTTCAAAGTAAGTTGTGATTTTAACTGGTATCGCACTGAAGCTATAAATCAATTTGGGTAGAATTGACATCTTGACTATATTCAGTCTTCCAATCCATGAACACTGTATGCCCTTCCATTTATTTAGGTCTTCCATGATTTCTTTTAGCAATTTCTTATAGTTTTCTGTGTACAGGTCTTTTGTGTCCTTAGTTAAATTTATGTTTGCTTATTTTGGTTGCTATTACAAATTGAATTTTTTTCTTGATTTCCTCCTCAGTTTGCTCATTACTAATGTATAGAAACACTATTGATTTTTGAGTGTTGATCTTGTACCCTGTCATTTTGCTGTACTCATTTATTAGCTTTAGTAGCTTTGCTGTAGATTTTTCAGGATTTTCGACATATAGTATCATATCATCTGCAAACAATGAGAATTTTACTTCTTCCTTTACAATTCAGATGCCTTTTATTTCTTTTTCTTGTATAATTGCTCTGGCTAGAACTTCCAGCACAATGTTCAGTAACAATGCTGACAGTGGGCATCCTTGTCTTGTTCCTGATCTTAGAGGTAAGGCTTTCAGTCTTTCCCCATTGAGGATGATGTTAGCTGTGGTTTTTTAGTAAATTCCCTTTATCATGTTGAGTAAGTTCCCTTCTATTTCTATCTTCTGAAGTGTTTTCATCTAGAAAGGATGCTGACTTTTGTCAAATGCCTTATCTGCATCATTAAGGATGATCATGTGGTTTTCCCACTTTCATTTATTGATATGGTGTATTATATTGATTGATTTTCTTATATTGAACCATACTTGCATACCTGGTATATATATCCCACTTGGTCATGGTGTATTATCCTTTTAATGTGCTGCAGGATTCAATTTGCAAGTGTTTTGTTGAGGATTTTTGCATCTATATTCAACTAAAGAGATTGGTGTGTTATTTTCTTTTCTTAGAGTATTTTTTTCTGGCTTTGGTTCTAGAGTGATACTGACTTCCTAAAATGAGGTAAGTAGCTTTCCCTCATCTTCAATTTTTTTTAAGAATTGGAGCATACTTGGTATTGGTTTGTTGTGGTCGTTTATTTCTTCTTGAGTCAATGTTGGTTGTTCATGCTTTTCTAGGAAGTTGTCTATTTCATCTAGGATGTCTAGTTTATTAGCATATAATTGCTCATAGTATCCTCTCATTACCTCTTTTATTTCTGCAGGGTCAGTGGTTATGTCTCCTCTTCCATTTCTGATTTTATTTATTTGCATCCTCTTTTTTTTTTTTTCAACCTAGCTAAGGGTTCACTGATTTTATTGATTTTCTCAAAGAACAAACTTCTGGTTTTGTTGAGTTTCTCAATTGTTTTCATGTTCCCAATTTCATTTATTTCTGCTCTTCATTATTTCTTTCCTTTTGTTTGCTTTGGGGTTAGTTTGTTGTTCCTTCTCTAGTTCTTCCAAGTGAACAGTCCTCAATTTCTGCTCTTTCTGCTTTTTTAATATAGGCATTTAAGGCAATAAATTTCCCCCTTAGCTGCCTTTGGTGCAGCCCATAAATGTTGATGTGTTGTGTTTTCATTTTCATTTGCCTCAAAATATTAACTGATTTATCTTGCAATTTCTTCCTTGACACTAGTTGTTTAAGAGTATATTGTTTAGCCTTCAAATATTTGTGAATTTTCTGGCACTCTGCCTGCTATTGACTTTCAGCTTCATTCCATTGTGATCTAAGAAAGTGTTTGTATGGTTTCAATCTTTTAAAACTTACTGTTAAAAAAAATAATAAAAAATAAAAAAAATAAAAAAAAAAACTTACTGTTACTGAGACTTGCTTTGTGACCCAGCATATGGTCTATCCTTGAGAATGACCCATGAGCACTGGAGAAAAATGTGTATCCTGTTGTTGTGGGGTGTAATGTTTTGTGAATGTCTGTTAAGTCTAATTCATTTACTGTATTATTCAAATTCTCTGTCTCTTTACTGATCCTTTGTCTGATGTTCAATCCATTTCTGAGAGTGGGGAATTGAAGTCTCCAACTAATATGGTAGAGGTGTCTATTCTTCCCTTCAGGGTTTGCTTCATGTACTTTGGAGCACTGTGGGTCAGTGTATAAATATTTATGATTCTTATGTCTTCTTGTTGAATTTTTCCTTTTATTAATACATGGTATCCTTATTTATCTCTTTTAATTGTTTTGCATTTGTTTTGCAATGTGACTGTATATACTGTAGACAGTATATAGATGAGTCTTATCTTTTAATCCATTCTGCCAGTCTGTGTCTTTTGTCTCTTAACTAGGGAGTTTAATCCATTAACATTTAATATTATCACTGTAAAGGCAGTACTTTCTTCTACCATTTTGTCTTCTGGATATTTCATATCTTTTTTTACTCCTTTTTACCTATACTGATAGTCTTCATTTCTATACTCCTCTTTTCTCTCCTGTGTTTTCCTATCTGCCTATAGTGCTTTCTTTTTAGTATTTCTCTAGAGCTGGTCTCTTAGTAACAAATTTTCTCAGTGACTGTTTTTCTGAAAATATTTTAATGTCCCCTTCATTTCTGAAGGATGATTTTGCTAGATATAGAATTCTTGGTTGGCAGTTTTTCTCATCTCCATAGCTTCTGCTGAGAAATCCACACACAGTCTTAAGGGCTTCCCTTGTATGTGATGGATTGCTTTTCTCTTGCTGCTTTCAAAATTCTGTCTTTGTCTTTGATATTTGATAATCTGATTAGTAAGTGTCTTAGAGTATGTCTATTTTTAAGTAAGTAAGTTTATTCTGGAGGTTGTTTTCACTCTTTTTCCTAGGATTTTCTTGCTGGATGGCTTTGTTCTCTATCTGTTCTCTGACATTCCATTCAATTTATTCTAGACTTCTAGCATAGGTTCTGTTTAACTGATCAGAATTTTTAAATTCTTGATTTTCTGTTTCTTGCCTTGCCTATATAGAGCCTTATTTCTGAGGAGGAGGAGGATCTCCTCAGATATTATAGACCCCAGTTAGATTTTCCCAGACCACAAAGGCCTGTGTCTCTGGAGGAAAGAGTAGCCAGCATCAGTTTTCCCTGCGGGTGAGACCGAACATGTTGTCATTTCCCTATGAAGCCCCTAGATTCTGTGCTTTTCCTATCCTGCCCAGCATATGTTGCTTGTCTGCTCACGGCTTCCCACCAGCTTAAAGTGATGTGGTGCCTTTAATTTCAGCAGTTTCCCTGCCAGATGTGTGGTTGAAACAGAGATAAAGTAATATGATGGCTTTAATTGCTTCAGTTTTCCTGTCCCTGGCGCTTGAATTCCTTGAAGGAGGAATTCCTCTTGAGCTGGGCCCCACCTTTCTTTTGGAGAAGATATACCCTTTAGGGCATTAACTCTGTTCACCTGACTAGTTACTTTGTCTTTCAGACAAACTTAATTCCACCCTTGCCTGGAGCAATGCTGGAGCCTAAGAGTGCTTCTACTTCTATCTCGTGAGCTGTTAAGAGTAGAAAAATAGCAAAAAAAAACAAAACAAAAAAAAACACCTTTTCAGAGTGGGACCCCTCTCCTTGGGTCAGTCAATCAACAGTTTGAGTTGGTATGCGGCTTTGTATATTTCAAGGGTCTATGTACCTCCTTTTCTTGGGGTCCAGGCTTTTCTCAGTATTTTGTGCTGTCCAACTCAAAAAGCCACTTTTAAAATTTTCCATCAGCCCTACCTCCTCTCTGCCAGGGCAAAACCTCCTAGTATCTTTAATGCTTATTGCATGTTTATCTGTGGTGGGGGCTTATTTTCAGTAGTCAGAATTTGTTAATTAATTCCATACTGGGATCTTGGTTGAGCTAAGCCCTTGCTGCTAGTAAAATCTGTTTCTTTTCCCCTGGGGAACCAGCCTGGAGTGCCCATGGGGGAGGGGCATGAGTCTCTGTGGCTTGGGGGATTAACAATTCTGTGTGGGATCTCAGCTGTTTCACCTGGTCCAGGCTGGTGTACACTGTGTGTCCAGTAACTGATGTTCCCCCACCAGTTGTTCTGTACTATTCCTGGCTATTGACTACCTGCTCTGGAGGACAAACTTAATTCCACACCTCACTATGCCGCCATCTTGCCCTGCCTCCACTTTTTTCATCTTAACATATAAGAGGGACGTAATACCTTTCCATTGGTCATAGAAGCTCAGCATGACAATGATTCCCAGTGGTAGACATATCAGAAGCTACCAAGAGGTACTGGAAATGTAGGTGAACAAAACATAGGGAGGTTTTCTTTTTTTTTTAAATTTATTTATTAATTAAAAAATTAAGAAACCAAATAAAACATCAACATATATAATCAGTAATTCACAATATCATCACTTAGTTGTATATTCATCATTTCTTAGAACATTTGCATTAATTCAGAAAAAGAAGTAAAAAGACAATAGAAAAAGAAATAAAACGAACACAGGAAAGAAAAAAAAAGATTATACCTACCATACCCCTTACCCCTCATTTTCATTGATCACTAGCATTTCAAACGAAATTTATTTTAGCATTTGTTCCCCCTATTATTTATTTTTATTCCATATGTTCTACTTCTTTGTTGACAAGGTAGATAAAAGGAGCATCAGACACAAGGTTTTCACAATCACACAGTAACATTGTGACAGCTGTATCATTATTCAGTCATCCTCAAGAAACATGGCTACTGG
>PVIY010019247.1:0-46084 GCA_004026745.1 Myrmecophaga tridactyla
CTATTGGGGGCTGAGTGTGGGTCTCTGCTACTGGCAGATTGGGCATTCAACAGTGGCCATAGTCAGGTCAGCCTTGGTGAGT
Organism: Myrmecophaga tridactyla; assembly: GCA_004026745.1. Classification (NCBI taxonomy): domain Eukaryota; kingdom Metazoa; phylum Chordata; class Mammalia; order Pilosa; family Myrmecophagidae; genus Myrmecophaga; species Myrmecophaga tridactyla. Next base: position 83 of record PVIY010019247.1, read on the forward strand.
GGAAGTCCACGTTGTTGAGCCCATGCATAACCTCCATCCCTACCACCATGACCACTTTGTTCATGAGCTCATTGGGCAATGGCAGGAGTTGTTGGGTAAAGAGGCGGACTGGTATCCACAGAATGGTTCATATTACCCATTTGATTGTTAAAACCTTTCTCTGCTGAAGTCACCCTCTGGTGTGCATTCACATGGGATGCAAATATGTTCATGTTTTTAGCCCACTCAGAAAGGTCTATCCACATACCTCTTCCCCAGACTTCTTTGACATCAATGTTCCAATTATGCTCTTTCCAAGTCCCTGAACATTCAGCCAAACCATTAGCAATAGCCGATAAGTCAGTATACAAATGCACCTCTGGCAATTTCTCCTTCCAAGCAAAATTAACAACCAGGTACACTGCTCAAAGTTCTGCCCACTGGGAGGATTTCCCCTCGCCACTGTCCTTCAAGGACACCCCAGAAAGGGGTTGTAGTGCTGTAGCTGTCCACTTCCAGTTGGTACCTGCATAGCTTGCCAAATCATCTGTAAACCAGGCCCAAGTTTCCTCTTCCTCAGTCAAGTCATTGTAAGGAGCTCCCCAAGAGACCATAGCACTGGTCTGGGAAAGGGAAGGTGATGTGGCAGGACTGGAGGCCATGGGCATTTGGGCCATTTCCTAATGTAACTTACTTGTGACTTCAGTATCTGCTCTGGCCCTATCTCATATATACCATTTCCATTTTATGATGAAGTACTGCTGTACATGCCCAACTTTATGGCTTGGTGGGTCAGACTATACCCAGCTCATGACAGGCAACTCAGGTCTCATGATAACTTGGTTGCCCATGATTAAACGTTCAGTTTTTACTAAGGCCAAGTAGCAGGCCAAAAGCTGTTTCTCAAAAGGATAGTAGTTATCTACAGTAGATGGTAAGGTTTTGCTCCAAAATCCTAAGGGTCTGCATTGTGATTTTCCTATAGGGGCCTGCCAAAAGCTCCAGACAGCATCTCTATTTGTCACTGACACTTCCAGCACCATTGGATCTGCTGGGTCATATGGTCCAAGTGGCAGAGCAGATTGTACAGCAGCCTGTACCTGTCACAGAACCTCCTCTTCTTCAGGTCCCACTCAAAATTAGCAGCTTTTCTGGTCACTCAATAAATGGGCTGGGGTAGCACACCCAAATGAGCAATACATTGTCACCAAAATCCAAAGAGATCAACTAGGCCTTGTGCCTCTTTTTGGTCATAGGAGAGACCAGATGCAGTGAGTTATCTTTCACCTAAGAAGGGATATGTTGATATGCCCCATGCCACTGGACACCTAGAAATTTCACTGAGGTGGAAGATCCCTGCATTTTTGGATTTAACTCTCATCCTCTGACATGAAATGTCTTACCAATAAGTCTAGAGTAGTTGCTATTTCTTGCTCACTAGGCCCAATCAACATGATAACATCAATATAATGGACCAGTGTGATGTCTTATGGAAAGGAGAAATGATCAAGGTCTCTGCGGACAAGATTATGACATAGGGCTGGAGAGTTAATATACCCCTGAGGTAGGACAGTGAAAGTATATTGCTGACCTTGCCAGCTGAAAGCAAATTGTTTCTGGTGGTCCTTACTAATAGCTATTGAGAAAAAAGCATTTGCCAGATCAATAGCTGCATACCAGGGACCATGGGATGTTTTAATTTCCTCAAGCAATGATAGCACATCTGAAACAACAGCTGCAATTGGAGTTACCACCTGGTTGAGCTTATGATAATCCACTGTCATGCTCCAAGGCCCATCTGTTTTCTTCACAGGCCAAATAGGAGAGTTGAATGGGGATGTGGTGGGAATCACCACTCCTGCATCCTTAAGTCTGTAAGAGTGGCAGTAATCTCTGCAATCCCTCCAGGAATCTGGTATTGCTTATGATTTATTATTTTGCTAGGTAGGGGCAGTTCTAGTGGCTTCCACTTAGCCTTTCCCACCATAATAACCCTCACTCAATGAGTTAGAGAACTAATGTGGGGATTCTGCCAGTTGCTCAGTATGTCTATTCCAATTATGCATTCTGGATCTGGGGAAATAACAACAGAATGGGTTCAGCTGCCCACTGGACCCAGTGTGAGATGTATTTGAGCTAAAACTCCACTGATCACCTGGCCTCCATAAGCCTCCACTCTCACTGGTGGTCCAGAGTGACATTTTGGGTCCTCAATGCACAGTTACCCTGGTAAAAGGCCATCAGTTTCTTTGGGGAAGGCTTGAAGAAGATTAACAGTATAGATTGTGGCAGTGTAACAGGGTTCTCCCCCAAAGGGACCTGGCCTCTCCTTCATTCAAGGGGCTCTGGGTCTGTAAACTGTTTCAAGTTTGGAAATTGATTAAGGGGCTATGATTCTTTGTTTTTGTAATTCAAGTTAGACTTCTGTTCACTTGACCTAGAACTCTTTTCTTTATACAACTCAAACAAGAATTTAGTAGACTGCACATCTACTGTACTTCTAGATACTGCATGATTTGCTACCCAATGCCACAAATCTCTGTGAGTCAGATTATTTTGACTCCTGCTTTGCGTTTGCTGTCTATTATATTAGCCATGCCCATCCTGTCTTTGGTGATTAAGTGCTGCCTCCTGGCTTTTGCCAACTCAGGATCTGGTCATCCCCATTATGTTTAAGGATTCCAGCTCAGTGACAGCAGTTCCCACAGTAATATCTGACCTACAGAGAAGTACAACTACAGAGCTCTTCAGGGATGATGGCACTAGTCTCACAAATTTATTTCTCACTGTTCTGGTCAAAGGTGCATCCTCTGGACATTCCTGGGGTGTAACAGTAGGCTTTGCATGATAAATCCGCTCTCACATTCCAATCTCTCTAAGCCTCTGGATCCCCTCATCTTCATTATACCAGGGCAGTTCCGGCATTTCAACCTCAGGTAATGTCGGCCACCTTCTGATCCATGTTTCAGCCAACCATCCAAGTAAATTACTAATGCCTTTTCTAATGCCTCATGCTATAACACCAAATGCAGAATCTCTGCTTAGTGGGTACATATCAATAAATTCAACCTGATCCAGTTTTATATTCTCCCACCATTATCCCATACCCTTAAAATCCATTGCCACACATATTCCCCTGATTTCTGTCTATATAAATTGGAAAACCCACGCAGTTATTTTGGAGTATAACGTATTTTCTCAAGGGTGATACTTTGTACCTCATCTTTAGGGCCCTGTTGGTACTTTAGTCTAGTTATAGGTCTGGAAGAAATGTTGGGTGGTGGGGGTGGGTCATGTAAAGAAATAAAAGTATCTTTCAAGCCATTTGTTTCAGGACATTCATTTGCAGTTTCATCTGGTCAAACAGGATTAATTACCCTAGGGCTAATCCCTTCAGGTGGAGGTGGGTGGCCAACTCTTCAAGGCAGTCTGGAGGTGGGGTGGCTATGTCCTCAGAGCAGACTATTATAGGGTTATCTAGAGAAAACCCAGCATGATGTAGTGTTTTACCCTCACCACCGACATCATTATTAATCCATATGTCACCACCCCATTTTTTAGGGTCCCACTCCTTTCCAATTAATGCCCTCACTTTAACGGCAGACACCATGCAAGATTGAGATTTCAGTTTATGTTGTAAAGTTGCTACTCTAACAATAAGATTCTGCATCTGATTTTTGGAGATCTCAAGTCCACAACTACATAAAATAAGATTTTCCTTCAGGACACTCATAGAAGTGTTTACATCTGTCAGATGACACATAAGCTTCTCATTTGAAGCCTTAAGCCCATCCCTTGCACTCATTAATGTATACAGTATATCTAACAACAACCAACCAATATCTCTATACCTCCTATTTCCACAAAACTCCATAAAGGTGTCAAAAACATTATCACCCAGTGCCTGGCTTCATACAAGCAAAGCATTAGAAGAATCAAATGGTGATATTTTGACTATCTCTTTTGCCAACTCACCCCATGGATTGGTAGTATCATTCTGATTACAGAAATCAGAGTCCTTCATGCCTTAAAGTTCAGTCAGAATTGAAAACCAATTGTAAAAACCCATTTTTAAGATTCTGTTTCTTAAGAACCACTGCTGGTATCAAGCTGTATTAGGTAGGGTTCTCTAAAGAAACAGAATCAACTGGAAATATCTATAAATATAAAATTTATAAAAACATCTCACATAACCATGGGGACATAGAGTCCAGGATCTGTAGGGCAGGCTGTGAAGCTGAGGACTCGGATGGAGGGTCTAGACAAACTCCACAGGAGAGGCTCGCCAGCTGAAGCAGGAAGGAAGAGCCTGTCTCTTCTGAATTCTCCTTAAAAGGCTCCCAATAATTAGTTTACGCATCACTCATTCCAGAAGACACTCCCTTGGCTGATTACAAATGGAATCAGCTGTGGATGCAGCCGATGTGCTCATGATTTAATTCTATGAAATGTCCTCATAGCAACAGAGAGGCCAGCACTTGCTAAACCAGACAAACAGATACCACCATCTGGCCAAGTTGGCACATGAACATGACCATGACAGCATTCAACAAAATTCAACATCCTTTCTTGATAAAAACACTCTAAAAGATAGGAATAATAGGTCACTTCCTCAATATGATAAAGGGGATATATAAAAAATGTTAGCCATCATCATACTTAATGGAGAGAGACTGAAAGCTTTCCCCCAAAATTAGGAATGAGACAAGGATGCCTTCTGTCACACTATTATTTATCATTGTACTAGAAGTTCTAGCTAGAGCAATCAGGCAAGAAAAAGAAATAAAAGCCATCCAAATTTGAAAGGAGGTAGTGAAACCTTCATTATTTGCAGATGGCATGATACCACACTTGAAAAAAATCTGATAAATCTACAAAAAATTTACTTGAGCTAATAAATTCAGCAAGGTAGCGGATACAAAATCTGTGCAGAAATCAGTAATGTTTCTACACAAGCAGTGACCTAAGTGAGCAGTCAGTTAAGGAAAAAAATCCATTCAAAATAGCAACTAAAAGAATCAAGTACTTAGGAATGAATTTAACTAGGGATGTGAAGGATTTGCACACAGAAAACTACCCAACATTGCTAAAAGAAATCAAAACAGATCTATATAGGTGGAAAGACATTCCCTGCTCATGGATAGGAAGTTTTAATATAGTTAAGATGCCAATTATGTATAACCTGGTATTTAGAGATAAGAAGAAAGTTGATCAGGCCAGGGTTAAGGTACTTCAGAACACAGGGATAAGGAAGACACTGTCTATATTTTAGAACCACACATACTCTTTGAGACCAAAGGAAGAAAGTTTTGTCTGGAACTTAAATTTTCTGTAGTACAAAATCTAACTCAGCCTGTCTGGATAGCTCATTTAAACAATCGAAACAGAGGGAGCCTAGAATACGAATGAGGTCCTTTAGTCCTTTCTTTCTGAAATGACTGATACATCCTAGAATATATTAATATATTAAGCAGATCATCAGAAAGTATTGACAAAGTCCCTTGAGGGTTGGGAGAAAAAATATGGAACTATTAAACTTTACCCTAATACTGTGTTAAACATTAGGGACACCCAAATCAATAGGCCAAGCCCTTGATCTTGAGGCTTACTCTTGTGAAGCTTATATATGTAGCAGAAAAGCTTAGCCTACCTATAGGTATGCCTAAGAGCTACTTCTGGAGGACCTCTTTTGTTGCTCTCATGTGGCCTCACTCTCTCTAAGCCCAACTCTGCAAGTGAAATCATTGCCCCTTCCCCTATTTTGGATATGACATCCAGGGGTGAATGGGAGGCATGATGGTGACCCCCAGTGATGAGTTTGACCCTGGCACCGTGGGATCAACAATGCCATCCTGACCAAAATGGGGAAAAGATGTATAACAAACAAGGTATCAGTGGCTGAGAAAGTTAAAAAATAGAGTTGAAAGGCTACTCTAGAGTTCACTCTTATGCAGGCTCCAGTTAGATATTGCTACCTAATATGATTTGCCAAACTCCAACCAAAACCATTCAAGCTAATCCTAAAGAACACTTAGGGCAACATATATGATTCTACAAAGATTCCTTGTAGTAGGGTAACTTTCCAGAAACCTACAACCTCCAACTGGGTCCCTGGACAAGATAGGCCCTGAAACCTAGAGGGCCCAGCCTCTCCAGAACATCAGCTAATTCCATCTTCCTACCCCATATTATTGACAGCCCCTTCCATCATGAGAAAGTTAGAATGTCCATACCCCAAATACCCCTAAAGAGTGGGAGAAAGATCAAAGGTGATGGTGGAATTATGCAGAGGAGGTAGGGTTTAATAAAAGAGTATGATTGTTAATCATTAAATTGATATTTCTTTTGGTCTCTAGTATCTTTGAGCAGCTAGAAGTAAAACCCTAAAATTGTGGAATTGTAACCCATACCAAACTCTGAAATCTGTTCTATAATTAATTGTTGAGATGTGCTTTGAAATTTGTTGCTTTTTTGTGTATACATTATTTTTCACAAAAAAGTAAATGTCGATTGTGATGATAAAAAAATATTTATTCCTTCTAGCCTCCAATGTTCTGGAGCAGCTAGAAGGAAAAACCTGAGAGGATGGTATGGTAGCACATGACAAATTTTGGGATCTGTCCTGTAACTGCTTGTTGAAGAATGATTTGAAAACTACTGTTTTTTCTTTGCTTTGTATATATGTCATAGTATATAGTAAAAAAAAAAAAAGAAAAGAAAAGAAAACTATATGGGAAAGCAAGTACTGAATTTCATGGCTTTATATCTAAAATAATAAAGGCATTGATGAGTACATTGGGAGAGAAGAGCAAGGGAAGTAATAGTGTAATTACAAATTACAAAATAGCACTGAAAGAAACTGAGAATATGTTTTTCAGTAATGTCACTATTTTCCCATTGTCTCTTCTATTTTTCCCTTAAAAGCTAAACTTATGTAAATTACTTATTACGTGGCCTTTAGTCACTAAATATAAAACTTCTGATAGCGGCAAAGAAATCAGGACTTCATTAGGTTTTTGTTAGGATGCTTGGAAAAATAAATGTTCTGAAAACTTGTATACAGTTTTATATTACCTTGAAAAAAGTTGGTCTGATTCAGAGAAAGATTTGTGCCCTCAGCTCTAGTACAGTAAGAACGGTTTTGAGGATTTCCTCAAAAATTATATTATCTCAATTACATGTTCCTGGAGGGCTGACCAAGACAAGGTTGAGGCTAAGAGCCTGGCTCACAGAATGGAATCCTAAAGTCAGGGACACTTGCGAGCGTCCCAAGACTTTGGAATGCAGGCAACACATCCTGAGAGAACCCTTGGCAAGTGTGACATGAATGCACTTCCACATCCTGGAACACATGCCTCCTGCTTTATTTTTTCACTTCTATTGGTGATGGTGATGTATTTGTCAATGACGCATGCTAATAGAAAGCATCTTCATCAGTTATTAGAGGATTCTCCTCTGGAGCCTCCAGAAGGAACATAATTCTACCAACACCTTGACTTGAGCACCGTGAAACCCATTTTGGACTTCTGATTTCCAGATCTGTAAGATAATATATTTATGTTGTCTTAATCCACTCAATTTGTATAATTTGTTAAAGCAGCAATAGGAAACAAACACAAGTTGGTAGGACTTGTGCATTTCAGATAGAGAATTGGTGTCTAAATTCCCACTGCATGTATTCTCTGCATGACTTTTCTGAAAACCTATAACTTCTGTCAAAAAAAAAAAAAACAGAAAACTTATCCTGAATAAAGGCAAATTGCTAATCCTAATCTAATTATGAGAGACTATCAGAAACATCCAAATTGAGAGATATCCTACAAAATTCCTGACCAGTACTTAAAACTATAAAGGTTATGAAAAACAAGGAAAGACAGAAAATATCCTAGGCTATTAAATGCAATCTTGGATTGGATGCTGGAAAGGAAAAAGCATTAATGGAAAACCTGGTAAAATGTGAATAATGTCTGGAGCTTAGTTAATAGTGTTATAACAATGTTTATGTCCCAATTTAAAAATTACAACACACTAATGTAAAAGGATAACTTATAGGAAACTGAAACTGGAAAAGGAATGCTCTGTGCTATCTTTGCAACTTTTCTTTAAATCTAAAGATTACCCTCCTCCAAATATATTGAAAAAAAAGTTTCACTAGGCAGCTTTATAACTAAGGCTTCAATTATTAGGACATAATATGACCTATCAGGTAATTGAGTGAACATGCCTGGGTACAGGGAAATACACATTGGTGGGAATGTAGAGAAATGGAAAAGGTATGTCCCAAATAGATGGGGCAGCGACTTCAGAATTTTGGCTAATTTTTGCCCTGATGGAATTCACTCCTTGTGCTATCAGTTTTCCAGGTGCTTTAAGAGAAAACGGAAATATCCTGACTGTTAAGTGTTTGTAACTAATGAAAACATTTAAAAACAATATTCAAGCCCCCCAAAATATATCTGTTGCTGGGATTTTGCCAGCAGACTTACATTGCTTTACATGACGTTTTAGAAGAGTGTTGTAAAATACATGCAGAAGTTTTCCTTTCTTTTGAAATGTGCTCTGGAGTCTAGTGTTGTTGCTGCATTATTTGGTGAGCATCAATTGTTAAACTGCTAAACTAAGAGAACAGATAATTTGAATGTGGCCATAGTGCTGATTAGAGATAGTGCGAATTAACTGATGTACAGCAGAAATGTATAAACTAAGGAAGATATTTTTAATCACTTACTTGTTGATTATCTTTTTGATGCTTTAGAGATGATTACTGATTTAATTTTCACAAAAATCTTCATGGTGGCATTAGATCCTTTAATAGTTGAGGAAACTGAATTATAGCAGGGCGGGCAAAATATCATACAACTTACAAGTCAGAGACCCAGGTCTCTCTGCTTCTAAAGCCACTCTCTTTCCAGTACAAATGACTGCCTCCTGAGCACTTAATATAAACATCCTTACATGTTAACAGAACTTTGCATGGTTTGGATTTAGAGAATAGTTCTAGATTGAGATTTGACTTGGACTTTGAACAAGGTAAGAATAATTAATGACCATAAATAAACAGCGAGACAATCAGACCAAAGAAAGCTAAGGTTAACTAGCCAGCTTCCTTTTGGGCAGAGGATATATGTTGATGAGCAGCTGTGATGGAACTAGTGAAATATCTGGTGATTTGGGAGATTGGAACAAGGGAGAGGGAAGCAGACAGCGAAGGCAATTCACTGTCTGCCTATACCCTGGACCTCTATGATATATGTGCAATAATTCTGGGATGTGAAGGCTGAAGACTCGGGTTCCAGGAAAGTATCCTTGCCTTACTGAAGGTCACATTACCCTTTGTGAGTCTGTTTCCTCAGTGGAATATGAATGACAGTCATTCCACAGGATGGCCATAAGGATGCTTTAATGCTGGTTAAATGTAAAGCCCCGTAAGTGTTAGTAATTGTGGCCTATGTAGACACAAGTCTGTCATTTTTAATTAATTTCACAATTTATTTTTGTTCAGTTTGTCTTCATAATGCTACATTTGATGAAAAGCAAAAAGAAAAAACAATAATAAACCCAGAAATTTGCTCCTATTGCTGAAATAAATGCACTGCCCCAAGACCACAGGGATTTGGTTAACAGTGAGAATTTGGAGAGGTGACTTAAGCCTTAATGTAAGTGACTCCATTGTGTGTTTCCATGAGACATTCCTTGGATATTCTTGGATATTTATGTTCATTACAGTTAAAAACCAGACTCTCTCCACTAGTCTCACACAGTTCATGCTTTGAAAAGAATTCAGAGAATGCATTTCTTTGGTGAAACAAGCCTGATTATCTAATTTTGTATGGACCTAAAATTCAGAAGAACTTCAGAGAACTTTAACATGTCAAAAAAAAAACCTTTTCCCACTCTTCAAAAGACACTGGGATTGCTACCAGTACAAGAAGACTTTTAATGAGATAACTTCACTATAACATGATATTACATTGAATGAGAAAGAATTTTTCCTTCCACTAGAAGGAGTGCTATAGATAAAGGACCTTGCAAGAGTTCAAATTGTTCCAAGGCACAAACCTTTGAACTTCCTATGATGAATATACCTGAGGAATCAAAATAGTCTTTGTTTCCTAGAATAATTGAAAGTCAAAAAAAAGTAATAACAACTGGCTAAAAATGGCTTTTATCTTGTTGAACATTCTAAAATATATGTTTTGTACTAATCTGTGAATTTATTTGTTTTTACAAAATTGTATCATATAGCAATATTAAAATATTTTAATGAAGATCATTTAAAGAAGCAAAGAGATTAACATGGGTTGAATTTAAAGTACTATGTGAGAAATGTTTTAGGTTTGAAAAAGAAATAGAGTAATTAGGTCACCTGAGGGAAAAGTATTTGAAAAATGAATGTCCTTTATAAAACTTAGCATTTGCAATCTTGTTCAGAACTCTATGTATAATGGTTCCATAAAAATGATAGTAAGTACATGAAAAGCCGGACTACAATTATTTTTTAAATGATAACTTGCTCTTAAGAGTATTGAGTGCAAGGCCAGCTTCACACACAAGTGATCTGGCTGCTGCACAGGGCTCGTGCTTAGCAGGGTCCCGTGCTTCTGATTTAATGCTCTGCTGTCTCTTTCTTGAGATTCTTCATAATTTTTGAACAAAGGGCACTGCATACCCATTTTTCACTGGGCCCCACAAATGATGTAGTTTGTCCTGACTTGTAGGTGAGTTATTGAGATCCCCGTCCTGTCCCCACCACACTGGTACAGTCTTTCTTCCTCACGTTTTCTCAAATTAACAGAACCACTACTATTAAAAAATTATTCCAAGAAAAAGCAGCAACTCTATCTGTGTAGCTTCTTAAAATAATTAAAGAACTGAAAGAACTTTTTAGCTTCCTCCTACTACTGAAGGAGAATTAATTTGATGGATTCCTTAGAACATCAGTAGGATTACTATCATATTTTATTTTAAATTGAAAGAGAGTATGTTGTCCAAAGAATAAAATAGCTTACTGAAAAGTATTATTGGGTTCACTACTTATCCAGGTGCATACAGTTTTTATTTTCTTTTGTATATATCTTATATAACCAGATTTCATTATGAATTACCTATACACATTAGAGCCAACAGGGGTGCTTATTAACAATGCAGAATTCTAGACCTGGTCCTGGGAAGTTTAAATTCGGTAGCTCTGGGAAGATGAGGACAGCAATCCATACTTTTAGTAATTGCCCTAAATAAATATAACCCTAGATGAAATGCGACATTATCTATTTTGCTTCATTTACTTAAGGATATAACAGATATGTTTTCCGTGTATTAACATAATTCAAAAAATGTTTTAAAGGCATTATATATTCCATTATGAGGCAATGCCATAATTTATTTTTGTTGCAATATAGAAGATTTAAGTAGTTTCCATTTGTTTTATGCAAATTTAAGATAGAAAACTTCTTAAATTTCTTTTTGCTTCCTTTGAGTTAATCTCAGGATATTTTCTAGAAAGAGAAATAATTTCAAAGAGATTATAATATATAAAAATGTATCCAAATGGTATGCTGCTTTCCAAAACAAATAAATCATTTATTATGTTATCAAGAACAAATCAGGGTGGGTCACAGTGGCTCAGCAGGCAGAGTTCTCACCTGCCATGCTGGAGACACGGGTTCAATTCCCTGGTGCCTGCCTATGCAAATAATAATTAAAAAAAGAACAAATTAATGACAACTGCACCTCTGACTTATTTTAATTGCTCTCACAGTAAAATGTGTTGATTATCTATATATTTTTTGTGAATACCTGAAGTTCATGTCATCTATTCATTAAATTATAAGTCCAGCTGTTTCTTATACATAAGTATGTATGTGTACATATGATGAGAATTTTTTACAATTTCCTTTTATTATGATTATGCCTAATAGGGCTGATATATTCTGTACAATAATTCTGAGATCTCATGTATCAGGAAAAGAATAGAGCCTTTGGTGTGTGAAGTATACAATGTTCAAATTATAGGAAAAGAAATGTGGAAATATGAAAATATTTGTTCCCTAAGGGGAAAAGTGAATAGACAGATAGAATCCATACTGCAGATAGCTGGCACAGTAAAAAGACTGGGCTAAAATTATGAGGCCTTGGGACATGTCCAGGAAATGGAAACGCACAGAGATGGGGAGAAAGGGTATAATTTATGGCTAAAAGATGAGGGTGGAGAACATTTCATTTTCTCCTGGAATTGAGACATAAGATGTAAAAGCAGGAATGATTTGAAGCACACCTTAGATTAGGACTGGCTGGGGCAAAGCAAGAAGCATAACCCAGCATGGGAATATAATTAAGGTGTTTCTCATGACAGATTCCCCAATACCCTGAGGAAAAGCCATTTATTGAAGACACTGAGAAAGTACTTCAAGTGTAGAGAAATTGGTGAAGATAGCATATCTGTCTTTAGGCACAGTAAAATGTGTTATTTGTATAAATATAAGCAGGAATAAATTGAGCATTCTTTAACATTAAGTAACAGGAAGATACATCCTTAATATAATGTAGCAGCCAGGGCTCAGGCCCCCTCTTAGATAGCCCATAAAAAACCTGCTTTAGGACAAAGGCAAAGAAAGTAAACAATCTCCTGAGAGGGGGAAGAATGTAACCATAGATGTAAAATGGCATTAATTGTATCTTATTCTTAAACACTAATCTTAGTAAAATATCTGATTTTAGGCCCCTTTAATGATTATAGTAGAGAGTCAATATCCTCATACTATATGGAATTTCTTTGCTCTAAACTCATATATAATACCTTGTACTCCCCCCATCCCTTTCAGAACACTAAATCTCCAGAATGGCCACCACTGGAGACCCTCTCCTGTTCGTAAGTTCCAATAAATCTATGTCTGCTTCTGTGCCTGTCATGTTTTCTGTCCCACAGCAGCCTAGCCCATGCTCTGCATGAATTCAGTCTGGTCCCAAACAATTGGTGAGCCAGCCAGGACACAGATACACCACCAACAGCAGAAGGCATGAGACCAGGGAAGGGAGACTCACTGAGGAAAATGCTAAATTGGCCTACACCATCCATGTGGAGAGGGTGGCTACCCTCTAGATGGGTGGGGACTGCTGAGAGAATTGGATTTGCACTGAAAACTCCTATGGGGTTGCTAACTATTTTGCAACAGATGGCGGGAAAACTAAATCTTAACAAAAGAAAAAGAGAATGCCAAGTAGCAGCGGCCTTTTAAGAGCCTTACATATGGCCATAGAGGCAGAACAGTTGATAAAAACAACAGCCTGCCATCTAGAAGAAATAAAATTAGAGAGGGACACATGGCTCATTCAAGGGGACATGAAATATGCCTTAATTGAGCACTATTGCCATGTGAATGATCAATTAGAAACATTAGCCTGTAGATATGTTTGAGCTCGTGGTTGGAAATTACCCTGAGTTTGAGTCCAGAGAATACTAACTAATCTGGGGGTGGGACCGAAAAACTTAGGATCCATAGTTTCTTTATCTAGTAGTGAAGAGGAGGAAAAGAAAGAGACATGGGAAGTAGAGAAAGAGGGGCCCCTCAGCAAGTATGCCTAGGGCTATAGCAAAAAAATAAAAATAGCACAGACATGACCTGCCAGGATGGACCCTCAGAATTTACAACCTCCTGAACAGAAACTCCATATTACCATGACAGATTATACTGCTGTGGAATTAAGGGACCTCGGATAGCATTATAGGTTGAAAACCAGGGAGTCATTACCTGGTGGGCTTTTACAATTGTAGGACACAGAGTCTGAAAGTGTAATATTAACTGGGATGGAAATGAGTAAGGTAGCCTCTATCATGACACACCCATCTCAAGGCCAGTGCCTGTATGCCACCCTAAAACAGGTTAAGGGGCTGTCTGGCCCAATGAGGGAGATATTTCACACTCTACTTTCCATTCACAATCTGTGGAAGAACTGCAAGTTGTTTTGCAGTGTCTTGGGATGATACATGCACTATATGCTATGATCTTTGCAACCCCTGACAATGAAATTTTTACAGTGGGGATGAAAGACCCCATCCTGCATACCACTCCTAATCATTTTGATGGACCCCTTGTGTCCATTTTGATTCTTCTAGTGGGACAGCCCATTTTGAAAGCTGCTTAAGTCATAGCAGATCATAGAGAATCTGAACAGCTCTGAAAAACAGGAATAAGAGTCACAGAAAAACCTCCCCAAGAACATGACAGCCATAATCAGGTCTCATGTAAGCAAATATGGGCTCATCTAATTGTCACAGGGACAGAACTAGAAACCACAGACAAGCAATCAAGTGCTATTTTAGTTAAATTGTGGAGCAAATTGCCCAAAGACAGAAGATTTACTAAAATAAATCCCTGAATAGCTGAAGGGGAAAATAAACCAACTAAGAAACCCCCTTTTAAAACAAGATGACCCTCCACACCCCCAGAGGAAGCTTAGCAAACTCTTTTTCCCCCTCCCATAGGGGAAGGTCAAGACTCCTGTGTGCCAGCAATAATAAGAGCACATGTAGAATTAACTATGTCCTGGTCCTCTACTAACAAACAGAGTGCTAGCACTAGCAGATACTGGGGCCAAACGTACTTTGATTTATGGAGGTTCAGCTCAGTTTGACAGCTGGCCATAGACAACTATGGGATAAAGACAATCAAAGCCAGATGGCATAATTTGATCTTGAAAATTGGGAGATTACCCCACATACACACCCAGGAATACTCTGTATATATTTCTCCTATACCCAAATACATATTAGAAATTTCTTTTCTGTTAAATTCCATATTACAAACTACCATAGGAGAGTTAACCTCTGGTGTGGAGTAGTGAAAGTGGTCTTAAAGGGGCAGCTGAAATGCTGTAAAAGTACCTCAACCTTGGAGGACTGAAGCCATTAAACAATATAAGCTCCCAAGGGAATATCACGAGATTTCTGCAATCATTAAGGAATTAGAAAGAGTGGGAATATTAATACGAATCTATAGTCCCTTTAATAGTCCTATGTGGCCAGTATGGAGACTTGATGAAGCCTGGTGCATGAGAGTGGATTACTGTGGCTTAAAGTAATGCCACCTTTGTATGAAGTGGTTCAAAACTTTGCCTCTTGGGCGGGCCACAGTGGCTCAGCAGGTAAGAATGCTTGCCTGCCATGCCTGAGGACCCGGGTTCGATTCCCGGAGCCTGCCCATGTTAAAAAAAAAAAAAAAAAAAAACTTTGCCTCTTTACTATAAAAAAAAATGGCAAACACTCATTTATGTCATTATCTCATTGTTTTAGATTTAGCTAAGGCTTTCTTCAACATTTCATTAGCTAAAGCCAGTCAACATGCTTTTGCCTTCACCTGGGAAAGACGCAAAGGACTTTCACCATGCTCCCACAAGGCTATTTATATGGTGTGACCATTTGCCACAGTCTAGTGGCAAAAGATTTGGCTAATCAGGAGGAACCCGAATTTGTGGCTTTATTTCATTATATTGATGCTATTATGCTAACTGGTGATTCTCTTTCAGAATTAAAAGAAGTGTCAGAAATGTTAATAGCCCACCTCGAGAGCCAGGGAGGGCAATCAAATCATGAGAAGCTATAAGGCTCTGGCTGTTCTGTCAAATTCTTGGGTGTTGTATGGTCAGGTAAGACAAAAACTCTTTCTTCTGCAGTAATTGATAAGGTACAATGTTTTCCTATGCTGCATATGCCAAAGCAATTAAAGGCCACTTTAGGACTACTAGGATATTGCAGACCTTTCTTTCTCCATTTAGCTCAAATGGTCATATTTGGGAATGGGATGATCCCCAGAAGGCTGCTTTTGAAAAATCAAAAAGGGCAATAACAGAGGCAAAAACACCAAGGAGGTTAGATCCTGATTTACCCTGTGAGTTGGATGTGGTTAGCACTGACATTGGTTTTGGGCAGGGTTTGTTGCAGAGGCCACATTTGAAGTGAGTACCCATAAGGTTCTGGCCACAATTATGGGAAGGGGTAGAATTAAGATATAGCCCCTTAGAAAAGCAACTGTATGCTGCAAATAATGCTTTATTGCAAGCGGAAGGACTGAAGCAGAAATGTGTTGTCACTTTGAGGACTGCCCTGCTCATAAAGAGGTGGATTACAGACAGAGTCGATAAGCCACACTCTGGCAGTGTTCAATTAAGTACTTTAACAAAGTGGAAATCTTATTTCTTGCAATGCAGTGTTTTCAATACCAGCCCTCTTAGTGCCAAGATACATGAAATTTTAGGACCAGTATCATATGTAGAAAATTCAACAGCTAAGAATGTCTGAAATAGCTGTTGAAACACCCAATATAGTGCTAATTTATGTACTTTAATTTATGGAGGATTCCCATAGTCTTCTTGGTATATTGATGGATCCACTAGCAGGTAATCTCCCAAATGGACAGTTGTAGCAGTATGTGCTGGTTTGAAATTATGTATGTACCCTAGAAAAGCCATGTTTTAATCCTAATCCCATTTTGTAAAGGCAGCCATTTCTTCTAATCTCTATTCAATATTGTATGTTTGAAACTGTAATTCGATCATCTCCCTGGAGATGTGATTTAATCAAGAGTGGCTGTTAAGTTGGATTAGGTAGAGGCATGTCTCCACCCATTCGGGTGGGTCTTGATTAGTTTCTGAAGTTCCATAAAAGAGGAAACATTTTGGAGAATGAGAGATTCTGAGAGAGCAGAACGGCATAGTCACGAGAAGCAGAATCCACCAGCCAGCGACCTTTGGAGATGAAGAAGGAAAATGCCTCCCGGGGAGCTTCATGAAGCAGGAAGCCAGAGAAGAAGCTAGCAGATGATGCTTTGTTCACTATGTGCCCTTCCAGATGAGATAGGAACCCTGACTGTGTTCATCATGTGCCTTTCCAGATGAAAGAGAAACTCTGACTGTGTTCACCATGTGCCCTTTCACTTGAGAGAGAAACCCTGAACTTCATCAGCCTTCTTGAACCAAGGTATCTTTCCCTGGATGCCTTAGGTGGGACATTTCTGTAGACTTGTTTTAATTGGGACATTTTCTTGGCCTTAGAACTGTAAACTAGCAACTTATTAAATTCCCCTTTTTAAAAGTCATTCCATTTCTGCTATATTGCATTCTGGCAGCTAGCAAACTAGAACACAGTACATTCCAATACTGACACTATATGATGGTAGACTGGTGCTATGCAAACCAGGTCAATGGGCTGAATTAAGAGCTGTATGGATGGTAATACTGCATGAATCAGAAGATGTGCTAACTATCTATATTCATGTCTGGCCTGATTACAAAGGCCTTATGATCTGGATGATTAACTAGAACAATGGATAGTTATAGATCATCCCCTAGGAAGATGAGAGCCATGGCAAAACATCTGGGATGCCTACCAGTGATAAAATGCAATTGTCTATCATGTCCCTGCCCACCCTCCTAACACTACCCAGGAATGTTGAGGCAGATGCCCTTGCTCAAGTCTGGAGTCACACTACTAAAACTCAATCAAGTGGCTTCATTGAAAGGGCAGATACTGAGGGTACCAAACCTTGGCATTTAACCCAGCAGTTCCAGCTACCCATCACATGCCAACAACTTATACACATCACATGAGGTTGCCCATCATGCTCCGTGCGATGACCACTTCAATTGCCCCACCAGATCAGACATATCAGCTGAGTACAGGCTCCTGTGACCTGGTGGCAGGTAGACTATATTGGCCTCCTCTGCTCTCAAAAGGGGCAGGGTATGCAGTCACTGAGGTAGATACTGCCATGAGATTTCTGTTAGCTTTTCCAGTGGGGAAAACTAATCAGTGAGCCACCACACACTGCCTAGGAAGTGTAAGTGTCCTCTACAGGAGACCTACAAAATTAGATAGTAACAGGGAATCAGTTTTACTGGAAAAAGGACCTAAGCATGGGCTATGTACTATGATGTAATGTGGACTTCTTATCTACCCTATAACCCTATAGGTGCAGGTCTTATAGAACGGATGAATGGCCTCTTAAAGGAATAGCTGAAAGATGATAAGGAATCCCCACAACAATGGACTAAAATGTTTTCTCAGACTCTAACCAATCTAAACTCTACACATCTACACCTGGAGCTGCAGCCCAGCTCCTACTGAAATGCTTGGGGCAGAACCAATGCAATTGCTAAAGATACAAATGATAGGGCCAGCCACTTTACAGCCTAAAAGGGGGGAATAATAATTTATTGTTGCCTATGTCTCAGACCACACAAACAGGGTAAAATGAAGTCCTTTGGCCTTGGTACTGGCTTATGCAACCACACTGGTTAGGAATCTTAACCCATGTGGAATTAGAGTCACCCCAAATGTTGTAATATAGCCACAATTCATACAAAAAATGTTAAATTTTTATCACTAATCCAGGGCCTCCTATTCCCATGGGAACATGATATATCATAATATGAACCCTTCTTATGCCTAGACTAATGATTGATGTCACAGTGGAGGATTATCAAGATTTACAGGGAGAGAATATCTGATATTTCAAACCTCCCCACAATGTCCCTCTGCCTGATATCCTGCTATCAACCAATGGAACTCTTGCAAATATATTACTAGATCAAAAAGATTTTCCCCTTATTCCCCATAAACCTCTTCTTTTCACCCATAGCAGTCTAGCAAATACCTTTCTACAGTGGGCTTCAGTGGTAATCCATAAACCCAAATGAACCCAATGTTGGGAATTATACAATGTTAGAATTTCCATGTTTCAATGCTACCAGCCTTCCTTGGTATATAGCTCCTGATAACTGAACTACATAGAATGCCCTGTTGATGTGGCAGAATTTGACGTACCAACAAACCTGGGGTGAGATTTTCTCTTTTAATACTGAAATCCAATTACCATCTCATAATGAGACTTGGGCTTACATCTTTTCCCTTGTGAAGGAACAAGTACATAAGCCCTGGCCCACATTTGGGTATGCTGTATATGATGGAATAGGATGGCTGACTGCAGAAGCCATAACATTAGAATTTATTGCCCCTGTCTGCATGGAATGGTTTAATGGAAACTGATATATGGGGTGGTTACCCTCAGAAGTGTATAATTTTACTGATAAGCTACAAAATGATAGTCTTTTCAATAGCAAAGTGCATCCAACAGGCACAAAGCATATGTCTCCCTGTGGTGGCTATGGACCTATGGGTAATATGGGTGGCCTTATCTTATCTTACAGTTGGGCAGGACACTGTACTTGGGGGCAGCCATATGCCTCTGCCATATTATATGATGCTTTACCACATACTCCTAGCAATTGGGAAATGGCTAAATCTAGATATAAATGAAGCATACCCCCTGGTGGTTTTATCTCTTAGCTATTCTTGCCCTAGGGGGAACTGCAATAGTTACCACAAAGCATATAACAGCCTTAGCCAACCATACAGCTCAGGCTCTTAATGAATCTAAATTAACAATGTCATTGTTAAATGACAAAACCACCCAGTAACAGAAAATAGTCTTACAGAATAGAATGACTTTAGACATTTTAACTGTGGCACAGAAACTGTGCCCTTAAAAACATACTATGTTGTATATATATTCCTGATCACTCACGTAATATTTCACAAGCTCTAAATCGTATGTAAAAGCACATACACAGTATTGATCAATTATCCACTGACCCCCTTTCTACTTGGTTTAATTCTCTTCCTTAGCATTGGCAGCATTTTTTATAGGATTATCTGCCTTATGTGTTTGATTATTACTATTCTGTTATCTTTTATACTGTTGTTATGGTGTATGGATGCAATGCCTGTTCTATGATTAGCACAGCATGTTATGAAGGATGAGGGGCGAATTGTGGTGGGCCAGGGCCCATCACAAATCTACTGTAGTCAAGGGCAAAGGACAAGAAAGTAAACAATCTCCCTAGAGGGGTAAGAATGTAATCATGGATGTAAAACAGCATTGATTGTACCTTAGTCTTAAACACTAATCTTAGTTAAACATCAGGTTTTAGGCCCCTTTAATGATTATACTAGAGACCGAATGTCCTCAGAATATATGAAATGTCTGTTTTAAGATCATATATTACTCCTTGTACTCTCCCCCATCCTTTGTGGAGCGCTAAACCTCTGGAAGGGCCAATACCAGAGAGCATTTCCTGTTTGGGAGTCCCAATAAACCTATGTCTGCTTCTGTGCCTGGCATGTTTTTCAGTCTAGCAGCAGCACTAGCATGGATTTCCCATGAACTTGGTCTGGGTCCAAACATGTGAGCTTGCTAAATTTCATATTTAAAGCTATGTTTATTGGAGACATACCAAAATCTTCAATTAAGTCAGAAATAAGATATATTTTAACACCATTACTACTACTATTTAAACATTTTTTATGATGCTGAGTGATGTAATCAGACAAAAACTGAAGAGCTACGAAGTTTAAAAATAAAATGACTGTATTTTCTGGGATATAAACAATTATCAATTAAAAATCCATTGCCAACTATAAGAGAATCCAATGAGGTAGATGAATATAGAACAAATATACAGGAATTAGTATTCTTCGCTTAGACAAATAACAACCTGCCAGTGGATAAAATGGAATGAAAGAGTAGTAAAAATATAAATTACATAGGAATAAATGTTTTATTAAAACATCTATCAATCTCATATGAGAAAACAATCAAAAGGGTACTGAGAGCAAAAAAATAAAGTTAGCATAATTGAAGAGATTTAACATATTCCTTGATAAGAAGTGTAAATATATTAAAAACATCAACTCAGACACTTCACCAAAGAAAATATAGGTCATGTTTTGGTTTGCTAAAGCTGCTGAACTGCGATTTACCAGAAATGGTTTGGCTTTTACAAACGGAATTTATTAACTTAAAATTTACAGTTCTTAGGTTGTGAGAATGTCCACTTCAAGGCATCCACAGGACAAACTCTGAACTCTGAAAACGGGCTGCTGGCACCTGAGGATCTTCTGCCACAAGGCAAGACGCATGGTGATGCCTAGTCGTCCTTCTCTCTTGGGTTTCATTGCTTCAGCTTCTGGCTTCAATGGTTTCCTCTCAGATTCTCTGGGGCTTTTTCTGTGAGCTTCCCTTAATTTCATTTCTTAGCCTCTATATGTGTTTCATCCTTTTTTAAGGACTCTAGTAAGAGGATTAAGACCCACCTTGAATGAGGTGAGTCACATCTCAATTGAAGTAACCTAATCAAAGGCCCCTTCTATAATAGGTCTTCACCCACAGGAAGGGATTACAACATGCCCTTTTTGGGAGTATGTAAAAGCTTCAAACTACCACAAGTCATATCATTATCATATGCATCCTAATCATATGCAAATATTTTAAGAATAAATTTAAAATATTAAATATTTAAAAATACTTATATTTCATCTGTTTTATTCTTAAAGAGAGAAATATTTCATCTCTGTTTTATTCCTAAAACCCTCTAACTCCAGTTCAAACATGAAGAAATATCAGACAAACTGAAATTGAAGAACATGTTTGTATTACTTAGGGTTCTCTAGAGAAACAGAATCAACAGGGAACACTCGCAATGTAAAATTTATAAAACTGTCTCATGTGACTGCAGGAATGCAGAGTCCAAAATCTGCAGGGAAGGCTGTGAAGCCAATGATTCCAATGGAGGGTCTGGATGAACTCCACAGGAGAGGCTTCCCAGCCAAAGCAGGAAGAGAGCCTGTCTCTTCTGAATCCTCCTTAAAAGGCTTCCAGTGATTAGATTGAGCATCACTCATTGCAGAAGACATTCCCCTTGGCTGATTACAAATGGAATCAGCTGTGGATGCAGCTGACGTGATCATGATTTAATTCTATGAGATGTCCTCATTGCCACAGACAGGACTTGCCCAACTAGATAAACAGGTACCATCACTTAGCCAAGATGACACAGGAAACTGACCATGACAGTCCACCCCTTGTCAACTTGGCAGCTATATATAGCACCATAAACCATACCTAATTTCTAAATAAAAAACATTAAAACATACATTCTTTTCTCTTTCAGTCCTGCATATAACTGGAAACACATTAACTCTCTCCAGAACAGGGTGCAAGTCCTTGGGTAATATTCATTCTTAAACTTGATATCTTACAACTTAAATAGTATAACAGGAACAAAACAACATCACAGTCCTTGTTTCTGTAACTGACCACATGATCATAGTTCATATTTATCACTACCTTCTTCCACTACCCATTCCATGTTCCTTTTACCCTCAGCAAGCACTTCAGCTGGCCGTGGGGTGACCCAAACCTTCATTCCTGAAGTTTCAGACCCATTAGTAGTCCTGCCTGGATTGGGCTATTGCTGTTTTCCATTGATTTTAATCACAGGGCATGGTAGTACTAAAAGACACCTAATATCTTGAGTACTCTTAAAATGTAAAATCATGAAAAAAAGGAAAAACTGAAAATTATGAATTCTATTATGAGTTCTCTATTATGTTTCATTGATCCATTTGTCTTTACACCAATGCCATGCTGTCTTTGTTACTTTAGCTCTGTAAAAAGACTTGAATTTAGATAGTATGAGTTCTCAAACTTCAATTTTTTTTATTTCAAAGACGTTTTGGCTGTTCTAGGTCCTTTGCATTTCCACATAAATTTTTGAGTTGGCTTGCCAATTAAAGAAAGAAAGCTGTTTTATTGTCATTGAAATTGTTTTGAAACTATAGATCAATTTAGAGAAATTTGGTATCTTAAATATTGAAACTTCTGATTAACTAATCTGGCATAACACTCTATTTGGTTAGGACTTCTTATAGTTTTTTCCTTGATCTTAGTGGAAGATGCTTCATTCTTTCACCATTGAATATAATTTTAGCTGTGAGATTTTAATAAATGACCTTTATCATATTCAGGAAGAGCAATTCTTTTCCTAATTTTCTGAGTTTTATATCATTAAATGGTTAGGATTTTTTCAAATGTCTTTTCTGCATCAATTTAGATGATTATTTTTTTCCTCCTTCTTTCTATTAATTTAGGGTATTACATTGCTTGATTTTCTTATGAATAACCCTTGAATTTCTGGTATAAATCTCAATTGGTGATGGTGCATAATATATTTGGTTTGCTGTTGGATTCAATTTGGTAGAATTTTAGAATTTTGTTGTGGATTTCCATATCTATATTTAAAAGGGAAATTGATCTGTAACTTTCTTTTTTTATAATTTCTTAATCTGGCTTTGGTGTCAGGGTAATGCTGGCCTCATAGAATGAGATAGGAAGTGCTCCCTCCTCTTAAATTTTTTGGAGGAGCTTGAGGAGTATTAATGTTATTTTTTTCTTTGAATGAATGGCAGAATTCACAAGTGACTCCATCTGATCCTGGACTTTTCTTTGCTGACAGTTTTTTGATTACTGATTCATTCTCTTTACTTGTTATGCCCTTTCAGATGTTTTCTTTCTTCATCAGTTAGTTTTGGTAACTTCTGTGCACCTAGTATTGCCCATCTCATCTAGGTTATCTAATTGGTTGGCCTACAGTTGTTCATAGTGCTCTCTTATAATCCTTTTGAATTCTGTAAGACCAGTAATAATGTCTCCTTTTTTAAATTCTAATTTTAATTATGTGTGACTTCTGTTTCTTTGTCAGTCTAGCCAAAAGTATGTCTATTTTATTGTTGTTTTCAAAGAACCAACTTTTAGTTGCATTTATTCTATCAATTGTTTTTCTATTCTCCATTTCTTTATCTTCACTCTATCTACATTCTTTCTTTCCTCCTACTAACTTTAGGTTTAGTTTGCTATTCCATTCTAGTTATTTAAGATGGTCACTCTGGTTATTATTTATGCTATTTCTCCTTTTTAATGTAAGAATGTACAGATATAAGTTTCTTTCTGAGTACTGACTTTGCTATATCCCTAAATTTTGGTATTTTATGTCATTGTTTTCATTTTTCTCTAGGATAATTCTAATTTCTATTTTGACTTCCTCTTTGATTCTGGTTGCTTAAAATGGGTTGTAGAATTCATACATATATATGAATTTCCCAGTTTTCCTTCTGCTATTGCTTTTTATCTTTATTCCATTGTTGTCATAGAAAACGCTTTGTATGATTTTAATCTTTTGAAATTTACTGATACTTTTGTGTGATCTAAACATGATCTATCCCAAAGCATGATCCATGTTCACTTGAAAAGAATGTGCAATGTATTCTGATGTTACTGGATGCCATGTTCTATATATGTCTGTTGATCTAGTTGCTTTATACTGTCATTCTATTCTTCTGTTTCTTTATTGGTCTTCTGTCTAGATGTCCTACCCGTTATTGAAAGAGCTGTATTGAAGTCTCATAATATTGCTGCAGAAGAATTTATTTTCCCTTCAATTCCATCAGTGTTTTCACCAGCAGTTTTTGGACTCTGTTGCTAGGTGCATGTGTTTTTATAATTTTTATGTCTTCTTGAATAATTGACTCTTTTATCAACATATAATGTCCTTCTTTGTCTCTTAAAACAGCTTTTTACTTAGTCTATTTTTGGTTAAAATTAAAACAGTTCTCTTTTTCCAGACTTTCACTTCAATACATTTGTGTCTTTGATTTAAGGTGATTCCCTTGGAAACAGTATATAGTTGGATCATCTTTTTATCTATTGCAATCTGTCTTTTAGTTGGAAAATGTAACTCATTTACATTTAAATTAATTCTTTCAGCCATCTTTCCATTTTGTATAAGTTTTACACCTTTTTGTTCCCTCATTTCCTTCAGTGCCCACTACTTCCCTGTTTAGTTGATATTTATAAGAAATCGTATTGATTCCTTTCTCATTTCCTTTTCTGTATAGATAGATATAGATATAGATATATAGGTATAGATGCAGATGTATAGATATTTTGTCTTTGTCTTCAGTGTTTGTGACCCACATAACATGTATGTTGGTATAGATCATGGTGCCTTACAGATCCATTTTACTGTGTTCGCTTTTCTTCATTCCCTTTTTTGACCAGCCCCTGAGAATACTTTCAGATTTTCTCTCTTCAAGTTCACTGATTCATTTATGCATGCTTAAATCTGCTATTGCATCCCTCTAGTAAATTTTTAAAATTCTATTATAATCTTTTTCAGCTCCAGAATTTCTGTTTAGTTCCTTTTTAAAATTTCTATGTCTTTCTGAAATATTTCTTCTGCTCATATATTACTTTCCTGATTTCCTTTAGCACTTTGTCTATGTTTTTCTTTAGCTCATTGAACTTATTGAGAAGAGTTGAACTAACATCTTTGATTAATAATTCCAATTTTGGTGCTTGTTCAGGGATAGTTTCTGTCACTTTATTTTGTTCCTTTAAATGGGCCTTTTTTCTGTTTCTTTATATGCCTTGTGAACTTTTTGTTGAAATATGGAACTATGAGTATTATTATGTTTTAATTCTGACAATAAGATTGTCTCCCTTTCCCAGGGTGTGCTTTTTCACCACATCATTGAAGTTTGTGGTAGACTATTTGCTTAGTAATTTTTTTCTAAAATATTTTTGCAAAGTCTACATTGCTTGTAATATACCAATGAAGTCTCTGTTCCTTTAGTTTGCATTCAGCTCATGTAGTGACAGAGATCTCCTTGAACATTAGGAGCTCAGAAATAATAGAAATAGAAAACAAAAAAAAATTTCTCCCTGTTTTCTAAATTGGATCTGTCTGAGGTTATCTTTCCATGCTTAGCCCAGCTTATGCTGAGCTTAGAACTGTCCAAGATGAATGCTTATGGGCTTTTCAGGTCTTTTCTGAGTGTGTCTTCCCCTGGGCATATATATGGTTCTCAAAATTTCCCAGTATCCGTGAAAGCTCCTGGAAGTTCTAATTTCCCCAGAAACTTCTCTCTCAAGCTCTTCCTCCTGTGACCCAGTGGCTCTAATTGTATGTCTCAACCACAGTCTTTCTCTTTACATGGCTGCAGTTTGCTCAGTTCCATGCTCCTTCTCCCCATCAGTTTTGCACCTTCAGTGAATTCCACATTTGGTGAAACATACTGGCACCTTGACTCAATCTTTCAGGTAGTCACCAGACAGGTTGAGAACTGACATATAGACACAGTGATTTGTACAGGAGGTGTGCTCTACTCTCTCAGTAACTCAATAGTAGGAATCCACAGTAGAATGTGGACTCTGTGCCATATATGAATAAGCCAAGGAGGTGCAAATAAAAGTATCACACAAGATTCCTACTGTGACATCGTTGTTGCTTATTCACTCAGCATTGACGTGGTTACTGCATAACTTTGATTGCATTACAGCATTCTGGGAAAGTTGGTTCTGACATATTCTACTTGTTTTTTGATGTTTCTATGGTGGGGTATGCATTTGGAGCTTCTTTATCCACCATCTTGCACTTATCATGTTAATCTTCTCTCAGTTTCTTTTCCTCTTCATTTAATTTTTACTGTCTAGATAAGTAATATACAGAAAAAAGTAAGAGGATAATCTATAACTAAGATGTTTGCTCATTTCTTCATGATATTTCTAAAAGTTTTTTGCTATTTGTCTCTTCATTTTATGTCATTGGCAACTCATTAATTTTCGTGACTTTGTAAATCATTCCTTCTTTTTATCATAGCAAACTGGCTCTCATCATATAATAATATGGCTAGCATTTACTTATTTTTGTTTAAATTCTATTAATCTTTGCTCACACTTGATTTTTTATATTTTTAAATTTGAGGGCTCTTTGATTTTATATAAACATATTTTTGAATTTTATTTTATGAAATTCAATATGAAAGAATATTTTGCATTTCTGATTGTTGATTTAGGTCATTTATGTCATTTTTTATAAACATGTTCTGACATGTATGATCTAGTTCATGATTTCGCTTTTGTTAGTTTCTTTATTACCCCATTTCTATTATGCCTTTTGATGAACAAACTACTTTCAATTTATTTTATTATTATTATTATTGTCTCATTTAGAAAGTAGAATGCAGTTTTTCATTTAGATATTTGCACAACCATTGTTAGCTTCATGTACTGTAATATCTATACAATTAAATACATTTTATTAAATTTAATTTAATGGGAGGTAAAAAAGTTATGTGATTTTTGTAAATCTTTTGTTTTCTATTTTTCACTATTTTAGACTATAGATTTATATCTTGCTTTTAATTTTGGTGGAAATTTTGCTTTTTTTCAATCACTCCACTGGGTATATTAACCATGTCCTTCTCCCTTATATATTGAGCTTATTTGATACTGATCCATCAATTACCTTCCCTTTTTTAATTCTGTTCATGCTATTTCAAATATATCTTTAAATTTATTACTAGTATTTACAGATTAAGCTACTAACATGTTAACTCTTTTGATAAATCTCTCTCAACTTCCATTAACGAATCTTTGAAGGCATTGAAAATATAAAATCAAAAGAAATTACAAAGATTACTAGTAAGTAAGGATAACAATAGCACTTTTATTAGCATGACAGAGAAATTTTACTAGTTATAACATGAATGGCAATGGCTCAAAAGCAATTTGTTGCTTATATAAGCTTTGTTCTTCCAAGAATGCAGTGATCATATGAAAATCACACCCAGTTTAATCTCAGTACAAGCATACCTGATTTCTCCTTTGGATGGATGACCATGGTTGGGCCCTGGGAACTCTGCCTAGTTCAGGCATCCCTACTTCTGCATGCAAAAGAGGGAAGGAATGTGTGAAGGGGAATTCTTTATGCATTTTCAGAACATAGAACTATCAATGTGTTCACACTAACTAAAGTGTTGATTAAACTTTTATATATATCTAACATATTTCTAACCCCCTAATAACTTTCTCTTCCTTCATCTGAGACTGGCTGGGATAAAGTGGATTTGGAGGATTCTTAGTGACTCTTTATTGAATCCTGGCTTCTTTTGCCCTAAATCAATATCTCTCTGATCCATTCTTTCTGTTTTTTGGAAGAGTATCTCAGGACCAATGGAAGCATAAGTAAAGGAGATAGAAATCTTCTGGGCTCAGCTCTGCCTCAATTCCAGCATGCCCTTTTGTAAGGGTAGAGAAGAGGTACGTCAAGAGGAATACCATCCCATGCTGGAATCCTAGCCTACATTCCAGATAACTTGTGTGGCTTTCCTAAGTTGCACCCTCATTCTCTCTCACACACACACAAACACACACACTACAAAAAGTACCACTCAGACTGCCTTGAACATTTCCCAAGTTGTTTACCCCATCTGGGGGAGGAATCTCTTAATTTTTGTTTCTTCAATACCTGGCATTTGCATAGGTATGAGACAACACAGTTCTGGAGACAGATAACTTGGGCCAAGATTTCATTCTGCCAGGGTGCACAGGTAGTTTAGTGGTAGAATTCTCATCTGCCATGCAGGAGACCTGGGGTTCGATTCCCAGCCCATGCACTCCAAAATATAAACAACATTCAACAAATAGTCCTACAATAACAAGATATAGAAAAGAATGAAATGTGACCCCCACTGCAAAGCATACAAACAAATAATAATAAAAATAAATAACATTAATTGAGAAAAAGGATTCCATTCTGCCATATTTCAGTTATGTGACCTCAAACGAACCACTAGATCTTTCTAAGCCTCAGTTTCTCAGACATTAGAATGGAGATTATTTAATAGTAGTCACCTCAGAAAATTTTTGTCGATTAAAAAGTGAGTGCATATAAAGTACTTAGCACAAAGCCTGGAACAGAGTAAACATTTAAGATGTGAGATTTATATGCATAGGTATGAGACAACACAGTTCTGGAGACAGATAACTTGGGCCAAGATTTCATTCTGCCAGGGTGCACAGGTAGTTTAGTGGTAGAATTCTCATCTGCCATGCAGGAGACCTGGGGTTCAATTCTCAGCCCATGCACTCCAAAATATAAACAACATTCAACAGATAGTCCTACAGTAACTAGTTATAGAAAAGAATGAAATGTGACCCCCATTGCAAAGCATACAAACAAATAACAATAAAAATAAATAACATTAATTGAGAAAAAGGATTCCATTCTGCCATATTTCAGTTATGCAACCTCAAACGAACCACTAGAACTTTCCAAGCCTCAGTTTCTCAGACATTAGAATGGAGATTATTTAATGGTAGTCACCTCAGAAAATTTTTGTCGATTAAAAAGTGAGTGCATATAAAGTACTTAGCACAAAGCCTGGAACAGAGCAAACATTTAAGATGTGAGATTTATATACATATGAAATTCCTAGATGTGTTCCCAAGATTCAGCAGAGTGAGATTATTCTGTCATCACTAGAGGCCTGTGTATTCGTTTACTATTTTAACCAGGTGAAAATCATGCCCGGTCAAATCTTGAGGGAAATATGAAAACCATACTTGAAAGAAGTTTGGGGAAAATTTTTATACTAGGATAACATTTTACATAATAATCTGAGTATATTTTCCTTATGTTTCCTTTTTCCTTCAGTATGTTAGTTAGGTTCTAAGTAATTCTTTGTCTCAGAGATTTGAGTGCTTTACTGTTTGCTGATTTGTTTGTAAGGCAAACAACAAAAGATGCTGTAATATTTATGAATATTCTTTGTTTTGCTATGAGTTTACATATGTACGTAAAGCAAATATCTTTGTTTTCTTCCCTGTCTTATCTCAACATAAGTTGCTTTAGCTCTATAACATAGTAATTAAGTTAAAGGATATAAAATTTAGGTGTGAATATTACCCGAGGACTTGTACCCTATTTTGGGGAGAGTTAGCACATTTCTGGTTGTACACAGGTCAGCTGAGTATTGCTAGGTGAAAATATTGTTATCATTTTTATTTAGAGACTGAGTGTGGTTTAAGGAGATGTATATGACTGTGATGTCGACAAGGGGTGGACTGGGATGGCTAAGTTCATGAGTCAGCTTGGCCAGGTTATGGTGTTCAATTGTTTGATCAAGTAAGCACTGGCCTGACTGTTACTGTGAGGATAGTCCATGTACTTAAATCATCAGTAAATATATTGCATCTATAGATGTAACATCTACAATCAGCTGAGGTGATCACCTTCAACAATTAGAGAAGTCTCACCCAATCAGCTGAAGGCCTTAAAAGGAGAAGTGATGATTTCAGCAGTCAAAAGGGAAAATTTCCATCTTTACTTCAGCCAGCAGCTTTTCCTGAGGAATTCATCACAAACCTTCATAGGAGTTCCCAAGCTAACTTGCAGGCTGCCCTACAGAATTTGAGCTTGCCCATTCCCACAGTCATGTGAGCCAATTCCTGTTAAAAAATTTTGTAATGTTTATATAATATATATGTAAGTATACATATACATATATATATATATCTCCTGTCAATTTTGTTTGCCTAGAGAACCTAACTAATATGGATGCTAAAAGACAGGGGTGATTTTTGTTTTTGTTTTGTTTTGTTTTGTTTTGTAAAAGATTAAACAAATTGAAGATGTTAGTATAGGCATTCAACTGGCATATGGGATTGATAGGAATGCCATCAGGGCAAAGAGAGAGAAGGAAAGAGAGATTCTTGGAAGCTAGTATATGATTTAGGGTCTCAGTATCCTTTTGATTGGAATAGAAAATAACACATATTTCATGCTAAAAGTTGCATACTTGGGGCTGGGACAGACTTATTGACATCACCACCTAAAACAGATGTTGTTGATATACCACATTATATCCCCTTATTCCCTCTCTGAGTTTACCAGGAGCTTCAGTTCCTGTACACACTAACAAGTCAGACACATGTATCTCTCTGTTTATCTGCCTGAGTGCTTTTCCTGGGAACATGAGTACTTTCTCAAGGTGTGTACAGGACTGTCTAGAAATGCCAGAGACTTAAGGTCACCAAAGGCAATTCATAACCAATGAGGGGTAGGAGATATAGATAAATATTCCACCTTCCCAATCTTTTGGTGAACAATTCTAATTCATGCTCCTTTTAATGTTTAATACATATTATAATTATTACTATTAACACACAATAAAATGTTCAAGTTCCCTATTTTGAAGTAGGATAATATAGGACAACTGCAAGTCCCAAGTCCCTGGTTTCCTATTTGACTCTGAAAGAGAGTTAACAGAAAACTACAAGTCCCTTGTTTCTTATTTAGCTCCAAAGGAACTAATACAGAGCTACAAACTTCAGCTGCAAAGTTCCTAGGACAAAAATTTCCCTAAAGCCACCAAATCTCCCAAAATCATTTAAACTTCCCCAAGCCATAAAAGCTTGTAAAATTCTGGGCCTAAAGCAAACTCTTAGTTAATGACAAGATGCACAGAGTCATAAAGATTGTTAACATTTGCCAAAGATAAATTCTTCTAGCTATCTCTTCCTAGACCAAAGAAAACACCTACTATGCAAAGGTTACTATGAAAACCTGCTACTAACAAACTTCTCTTTTAATAAGCTTTATTACTTATTCCTACGGCCCCTCTCATCTCTAACTTCTTTTAGTTTCAAGACTATCAAACCTGGATAGGAGCTCAGCCGGCACCATTGCCAGCGGGACACCAATTATAATTTCACTTTCCCTATTCCTGCATTTGTGTTGTTAAAAACAACTGCATTAAAAATTATGGCAAAATCTTCAGTGTTGGCTTTTAGGGGAACTCAAAGTAAGATATCAAAGTATGTTTAAGATTAATCTGCAGTCATTCTCCAAAATCTGTTTGGCATCTGCGTTTGTCAAATGGGCAACTTACATCAAGGTAGGTTAGGAACCAGGCCTTACAACTTTCATCTGTTTGACAGTGACACTAATTTCTACACTTCCTTTAGGAAGCAATATTATTTTTTAATTAATTATTCTGATAAGAGGCGGACCCCAAGGGTTTGTATTTGGTCTTTCCCTCATATCATGGATTAGAGAACCAATGTGGAGATTCTTCAAAGTAATAGAGATAGATAGATGATGATAAACAGATAGATAGGTATTAGGTAGATACATAGACAGAGAACTACCCATTCCCACTATACATAGAAGAATGGGGGAAATAACCACAGATGCGTCTGTGGTCTTACTGGACATATGCTGAAATGGATTCAGGCCAAGACTCTACTATGTAATATTTATAAACCACTCTTTCATGAGTGAACATAATGGTATATGGGGAAAGAGGGTGGTTGAGAACTAATTTTCACTTGTAGGCGGTATCTAATCACCTCCAGAAAATTTGAAAATTTCCCTTCCTCTATTGCACACACCCTAGTAAGTAGCTACAGATCCCTCTGGAGAAGATTGGAGGAAGAATTATATTGCATAATTGCATGCCTGTTGTAAAATCTTTCTCAAAGGGACCAGGCTCTGCCTTAATCAAGGAGTTCTACATCAGTGAGCTGAGTAAAGGACTGTCACTATGGTTACTTGAATCAGGTTTTTGCTCAGCAAACCCAGAGTTTATTTGTTTATCTAAGGCTGTGTTGCCCCTCTATCCATCATCAGGGTTCTCTCCCTTGATAAATTGATTATTCACCAATAAGGAAGCCTCAGTTTCAAAACATTCCACATGCCACCTTAATTACCTATTATGAAAATTAGTCACCTATGATTGAGTGTTTCCACCTGTCCTCTACTACTCTATGATCCAATTATTCCTCTTGTAATCAAGAGCCCAATTACATGCTGGCATCTACTATCATCATCTTTGGCCTTCGTGCCCTTGTGAAGGGAGGCCTGGAAGGCAATATGGAAATTGGCTAGGAAATATGGCTCAGAGATGGTGGCTGAGCAGGTTATATATAAAAGTTTCCTATCTCTTTGACTTTTCAAGAAGTCTTCCTCTATGTTTGGAAGGTTCCACAACCTTTATTTACTGTAGGCTAAGGTCAAACCCACAGTCAAGTATGTATCAGCATTATAAATAATAAATTCCAAGGGAGTACAGTCACACCAATTGTGATGGTTAGGTTCTGGTGTCAACTTGGCCAAGTGATGATGCCCAGTTGTCTGGTCAGGCAAGCACTGGCCTGACCATTGCAGCAAGGATATTTTGTGGCTGGTGCATTAAATCGTCAGTCAATTAACTACATCTGTGGCTGTTTACATCTGCAATCAACCTAAGGCATGTCTCTCACAACGGGATAATCCAATCAGTTGAAGGAACAAGAGAGACTCTTTCAACTGTTTCCTCAACCAGCAAGCCTCCCCTGTGGAGTTCATCCAGACACTTCATCAGACCTGCCAATTTCACAGTCTGCCTTGCAGATTTTGGACTCTCCCATTCCCACAGTTGCATGAAACACCTTTATAAATCTCATATTTGCAGATACCTCCCGTTGGTTTGGTTTCTCTAGAGAACCCGAACTAACACACCAATAAAACAGGCTTGATTAAAGTTTCCATTTTGTCATCTTTAGTCTGATACCTTTCGAACTGTCTTATTTTTCCAGTGCTGCTGTTACAAAGTAATACTGACTTACTGACTTAAACAACAGAAATTTATTATCTCATGGTTCTGAAGGCTAGAATCCCAAAATCAAGGTGCCATGCTTCATTTTATTGGGGACAGTCCATCCCATGCCACTCTCCTGGCGTCTTCTGGGTGGCAGACAATCCATGGTGCTCCTAGACTGTGGTTGCATAACTCAATCTCTGCCACTGTTGTATAGCCAGTCCTTTCTCTGTTGTTTTTTCTCTTACTGTGTCCAAATTTCCTCTCCTTATAAGGTCTTCAGTCATAAAAGATTAGGACCACCCCATTATCCACTTTGGCCTCAAATGACTGATATCTTCAAAGGTCTTAATTCCAAATAAGTTGACCTTCATAGGACTGAGGCTGGGAGTATATTAGGACTTGGACTTTCTTGTTGAGGGACAAAATTCAATCTATAATAGATATCATCTCCATAAATGCTCTTTTCAGATACAAATTGGCAAGAATCTGCACTATTTCAGTGTCTATGCTATCTCTTTCTTAAAGTAATTTCATACTTTTCCATCAGGGTGCTACTGGGATGAAAGTCCAGCTGTAGATCTGGAAGAAATAATGGACGGTGATTGTGCATCTTGAAGACCATCTGCATTCCCCATGAAGCCAGATCCCTATTTAAAGACCTCTCAGGAGTTGTGTTCCCAAGGGTAGTTTGATTCACTTAGGAGAGGCAGGAGAGAAGCAGCTTTCACAGGTATGGATGATTTTGCAGTAATTTCTGGCATAAAATTCTTAACCATGTTTGAATATGCCCAAATTTGACTACATCCCAAGTTCAAGATGCCTCTCCTTCCCAACTGTTTATCTTATCTTAGGATAAAAGAGCTGGCCAGGTTGTGATTTAAATGATTTTCTAACACTGTAACTTGTAAACTCAAGTCCAGAATCTCATCCTCCACCAACTGCCTTGCAGGAGATAAGGGATTCCTTTAACATCAACCTAGAGGCACCTGA
This sequence comes from Myrmecophaga tridactyla, assembly GCA_004026745.1. Classification (NCBI taxonomy): domain Eukaryota; kingdom Metazoa; phylum Chordata; class Mammalia; order Pilosa; family Myrmecophagidae; genus Myrmecophaga; species Myrmecophaga tridactyla. The sequence goes on from PVIY010019247.1 coordinate 34,365, forward strand.
TTCTCCACCCAAGTCTTTGAACTAGGGATATAAAGCCTTAATCTTAACATTTTCATGTTGTAAATCTCTTCATTGTAGTCACAAGCAGTTACCTAAATAAATCTTTGTAATCACCATTGTCCTTTGATTGCCCCACATTTTATTATCTACTGACATGGCACTGTCTACAAACAAACATGATTGACTGATCATGATGCCACACAAGCCCCAAAGTCCTGCCCACTCCATAGCATGGAAATCATAAGACCTCCTAAGGGGCAGCTGCACCAGTTTGCAGCATGGTCACTCCCACCCCCTACCCTCCCTGCTGTGTCCAGTGGTGGCATTTAGAATTAAAGATCTGCCGGAATAAACTGGCCTCTGCGGCCCAGACAATAAGGGTATCAGCAGTAATCTTGGTGCAGAGGAGATTAAAATCCCTATCTTCAGGGGTGCACAGGTGGTTAAGTGATAGAATGCTCGTCTTCTGTGCAGGAGACCAGGTTTGATACTTGGACTATGAGGCCCCCCCCCCCAAGCAAAAAACAAACAAACAAACAAAAAAAAAAAAAAGAAAAAAAAACCCTTATCTTTAATTTTAAAGTTTTGCTAGAATTTTCTTCCCAGATTCCCAATAACAACTGCAAGATGGAGGTTGGGTGCCCAGCTTAAACTGGTGTGAAGTAATACAGAATTGTATTTTTTTTGTATAGTCTGTGGTTTTAAAGTAATGAATAAAAGAACATTATTAAACGTTTAATATTTTTTTAGTAAAATTATGTTAAATTCACCTTTTCCTGATATTTTTGAGAGTCCCTAAAGCCTGAAACCACTAGAAGACAATGCACGATGAGCTAAAAACTTGAGACTAGTTTTGGACCCCAGCCATCTCTCAGCTATGTAATAGGACTGCATAGAGAGGCAAAGTGACTGTTGCAGGAGGAGTGAGTGAGAAAGTAGTGTTTGGCAGGACAGAAATGAGGAGAGAGCAGATATGGCTAGACTGAGGTGTCATCACCCACTCCTGGATGTGCTCACAGGATTTCCCTGAGGACCCCATTACCATTAATATATTAGCACACAAGACCATGCTCACTGTCTCTTAGACCAAGCCTGAAGGGGAAAAATAGCAGAAGTAAGAAGACATCTAATACACACACACCCGTCTTCTGAATGCAAGCTTCTTTCCCATATCAAACCTACCCTTAAGGCAAATTTGCTTTTTTTTTTTTTTTTTTTTTTGCTATTGGGGTGTGTGGTAGAGAAGATGGTTGAAGAAGTCATGAATCATGAAAAATTAAAGATGTAATTGAAATAAGACTTCACTTTTTAATAATTTCTTGAGAGTGAGGAGACCCTAAAGCAGTGGTTCTCAAAGTGTAGCCCCTCTTCAGCCTCCAGCAACAGTATCATGTGGGAACTTGTAGAAATGAAAATTCTCTGGCCCCACCTTAGTCCTGCTGAATGAGAACCTCTGGGGGTGAGGCCAAGCAGCCTGATTTTAACAAGCCTTGCAGGTGATTCTGATACACACTGGACTCTGAGTGCCACACTATAGTGGGATTAGCTATGATTTCATCCAGTTTTGCAGGAAAAAAAATCAACAGAATGATGCACAATGGAGAAAGAGAGTTTCTTTTAATGAGAACTTCAGAGTCCATCAAGTTCAATAAACCAGTTATTTAAAGTTACGTGAGACTGTTCTCATGTGTATATTTGCAGAACTTTTTTAAAAGTAATTTTCTAATCTTAGTTCTAATAGCCTTAGATGTTTTCTTCTGTTGTCAGTTCTGTTTTGCTTGCTCTGTATTTTCTTTAGTATCTGCTTTTTTAACGTTTTTCTGCATCTTTTGACATTTTTCACTCTAATAAATTTTTATTTGTGTTGCATGTCTGTCTTCTATTTTTCTAATCCCATTTCTCAACATCAATTCAACTATTGCATTATTCGGTCATCATCTGAATAAATTTATGGTAATCAGCTTCTCCGTTTCTTAAATGTTGACTCCTCCTCTGATTTGGGAATGGAAACTGTTTTAATTTTAGAAATAAATCTTTGAACATTTCTTGGGCAATATTTATGTTAGAAGTGAAGTTTTTTTGCATGAATTTTTTCCCCTTCATTCATACAATACTGATTTTTATGGCCAGACATTATTCCCTGTTTGCCCACTGTTTTGTTTCCTAGGCTAATTAAGCAAATACCCATGAAATGGGTTGGCTGAAACAATGGGAATGTATCTGTTTATGGTTTGAGACTAAAAGAAAATCCAAGTCAAGGCATCACCAAGACAATGCTTTCTCCCCAAAGACTGTGGCATTCTGGGTCTGGCTATCAGGGATCCTTGGTCGTTAGCTTGTCACATGGCAATTCATATGGCAGCCTCTCCTAGCTTCTCCATCTTTTTATGCGTTTCTTTTCAGGTTCTTGTTTCCTGTGGTTTCTGTCTAATTTCACTCTGATTATAAAGGACTCCAGTAATAAGGCTAAGATCCATCCTGATCGAGGTGGGCCACAACTTCTTAAATGAAGTAACCTCATCAAAATTTCTTATTTTTCAATGGTTCACACCCACAGGAATGAATTAAATTTAAGAACATATTTTTCTGGGGTACATACATCTTCAAGCCAGTACATCCATATTTCCTTGGTATTATTTTGGTAATCTTCAGAGGCTGGACTTTTATAGACATGGCTTTGAAGTCCTGCTTCACAGCTCAACTAATGACTGAGGGCAATTTTGGAATTTTATGTTGAGTGTTAGCCTGTTTGGCTTTACTGAAAGCAGAGCAGGAAAAGACCTGAAACAGAAATGTGAAAGATGGCATGCTTGAAGGAGGCTGGCAGCATGACAAAGCTACCCACCACTGATGTGCTGACCTCGGGTGGGCTAAATGAATTTGGCAGGGGCACCAAATCACCTGCCGTGCCTTAAAAGCATTGTCTCATACAAAGCACTGAGAGAAAGAAAACCAACCTGGCTGTAATCAAAGGAGAGAAACACTTTGGGGCAGAGCATTGAGGAGAATCAGTTTCAGTACCGTTGGCCCACTATTACCGCAAGTACAGATGCAAGTTCATTCCACAAGACAGAAGCAGTAGCGACAGCAGATTACAGGCACCAGGTGCTGGTTCCAGCAGTTTATTACACCATTCCAGAAGTGAGATTGTGAGTTTCTGGAGTCAAACAACTGTTCATAATTCATTTTTATCTACCCTACACCTAGCACAGAAACTGGTAACTATTTTAAACAGTGTTCAAAGATTCACTGCTACTTTTTTACCCACAGCAGACAGTCATAGTAAATTTTTCTCAGGACTTGGGAGGATGTTTTCTTACCTGCAAAGTACCATACAAATATGAGGGATTTTTCCCCCTAATCTCTCTAGTATACATCAGCTCTATAAATATGAAGTATTTCAGAGGGATACTCATGTTTCTCGTTATCTTTGACAAAAGCTAAATATACCTCTGATGTTGGGCAACTCCACTCACAGTTCTTTTTTCACCTTTTTGGATGGGAGCAAGTATAGAATTTGTGAGCTAGCATCTGCAAAAACCCTAGCAATATTTGGCATAGAGCAGATGCTGAGTGAGAATTTCTCCATTGAAAATGTAAGCTGGTTCTCTGTCATCGCTTTCCACATTGAGAGACTCACGCTTCTCCTGCACTAAGAATCCTTGTTGATCCTTATGTTCATTCTAAGAAGTATGCTCTACCTTTCTGCCTGTGCCAGTTTGAAAAGATTATGTACCCTGGAAAAGCCATGTTTTAATCCTGATCCATCCTATGAAGGCAGCTGTTTCTTTTAATCCCTATTCAGTACTGTAGGATGGAAATTTATTAGGTTATCTCCACAGAGACATGACACAGCAAGTTGTGGATATTAACCTTTGACTAGTGAGAGATGTGTCTCCACCTGTTCCAGGTGGGTCTTGATTAGTTTACTGGGATCCTTTAAAAGAGGAAATGTTTTGGACAGAGCCATGAGAAAGGCACGAGAACCACAAGATCCCACACAGCCAGATACCTTTGGAGATGAAGAAGGAAAATGCTCCCTTTCATGAAGAAGGAGAGCTTCATGAAACAGGAAGCCTAGAGAGAAAGCTAGCAGATGTCGCCATGTTTGCCATGTCCCTTTCCAATTGAGAGAGAAACCCTGAACTTCATTGGTCTTTCTTGAGTGCATGTAACCTCTTATTGGTGCCTTAATTTGGACATTTTTATAGTCTTTTAATTGGGACATTTTCATGGCCTTAGAACTGTAGACTTGCAACTTAATAAAATCCGCCCTTTAAAAGCCATTCTGTTTCTAGTATATTGCATTCTGACAGCTAACAAAATAGAACACTGCCCAAGAATCATAGGTATAGATATTCAATTCTTCCTCTTTTCTTGTTATTATTATTTTTCTGTTATGATATGTTTCTTTTTGTCATTCCTGTTACCTTTTCAGGTTTCTGCTATCTTCTGCCTGTCTTCTGCCATTGAGATATGTCTCCTCCCATCTTGTACTCTCTGCACCTTCATTCTTCCCTGTCATACAGAGTGGCCTCTCTTTGTTTAAAAAGGTAAAAAAAACTCCATAATTTTTTACAAGGTAATGCCCTGGACATCCCTACTTCACAGACACCTGATTGAGGGAAATATTCCCTCTTCTGGCCTTGAGCTTAGATATCATCTCTTTTTCTTCAGTGCTTCACAATATGCACCACCATTTAATAGTAACACCATAACTTTCAAGTGTAGTGTTTGAAATATGCACAATACTACATTTTAATATAGACAGCAGAAGCCCACGTCTAAAATACTTCTCTGAATTTTTTTTATTTAAATTGGTTCTCGAGGAGCGTTTTCTTTCATAGTCTCCCCAGCCTGCAGTTTCATGGCTTTTCCTACTGTCCTGGTAACATCATGTTTGTTGTAGATTCTTAGGCAAGTTTATTTTCAGGTGAAAGTGACTGAAAAAGATGTAAAGGGGAGACTCTTTGTCTTACTAAAAAAAGTTATACAGAATTTCAAACAGCCTATATTAATTTCAGGAACCTTCCACTGCATTTTAAACAAAGACTGATTTTTGAATGTTGATTACAAAAATAGATTACAAAATAAAAATGGAGGGGAGTGTGAGGGTAGTTCAGTGGTAGAATTCTTGCCTGCCATGCAGGAGACCCAGGTTCGATTCCAAGTCCATACACTTTCCAAAAAACAAACAAATGAGAAAGAAACAAGCAGAAATAAAATAAGCAAACAAAAATTCAAAAAGTGATGCTGCAGTAATGGGATACTCACATGGAAAAATAATGAAATGTGACCCTGCCATAAAGCATACAAAAAATTAAAAAATGGAAATAATGAATTATTCCATCTCCTATCAAATAATACATCATTTTATTTTCTACATTTCTTTTTATTACTTTTCTAAATGCATTCTTCCTGATCATCACAGCAAATATCAATTTCTATTTTATTTTAATTTCACATTTTATCAAGAACATTTATCCATGCAGCTACATTGTCTTTACAATTATCATTAAAAGATGGTACCCTATTTCAGCAAGTAATACATCATTATTTAATTAAAAAGACTTGCTAATTGTTTAAAATTTGGTATCTTCTATTATTAACGTAAATTTGAAATGATGTGCTGGGAAAAATAATATGATAAGCATCTATATAGATAGCTTGTAAAGACTTAAAATAAGATATAACTAAATATGTGTTCCATACATGTGTTTCTGCATGATAATTTCCAAAAACAGTGTTATAGTATTTATAGAAACTTACTTTGGTATGACTTTATGCAAGTGCTGAGCATTAGCAAAGGGTGGCCTACCCCTTCTTGCATACATTTAAGCTGTGTTATTATTGAGTTGGCATTTTCAGATTCTGCGACCCTAACCAAGAGTTCTCCTTACATTATTACCTCTGTATAACACATTTTACCTCTGAATAGCACTGTTAATTTAATTTTATTTAATTTAATTCTAACCCAGACTAGGAAATCTACTTAATTTTGAATTCATCTATCCTTTCCACCATCATCTGTGTATTGTGCTGCCGAAAGTTTGCCTCATTCCCAGTGTGTTAGATCTGCCCTTTGCTTTAGAAGTGGCTGCTATTTCCATGGTTACTGAAGACTTCATCACTGTTCTGGAGACTTTAAAGAGTTCACTGTGGTTGCAGGGTGATGAAACAGGAGAAATGGCAGCTGACCTGTGTCCCAACACTCTCTAAGTTTTGCAGGGGAATTTACATAGATACTGTAGTACATGGTGGAACATTCTGGAAACAAGGAGAACTGATCCAGGTCCTGGGATAAGTTGCATGGTGGCAAACTCTAGACCAATGATGGAATGGCCTCTGCATTGCCAGCTATACCTTTCTTATGCATCTGACTGTTGGCCTGTGCCAAGCCCAGTGCCTACATTCAAATCTCCATGTATTGCTCAAGCTGAGCACACAGCTTGCCATATCCCCACACTTTCCTGTGCAGGATGACGCGTGCTATTTATATGTTGGAACTTGGCTCAAATCCAGCAGCTTCCCTATTGCCTGGGTTGAAATGCTTTATACCTCTCTTTATGAATCCCTATCAATCCATTTCTATCCCTGTTAGAGCTTATATTTTATCCTTTAAAGTAGTTTTCTTCTTCTGCACCTATTTCCTCAGGCAAATAACATCTCTTAGATATGATTTTATTCTCCCACCTCCACTATGGAATTAGGTATATAGAATTTAAAAATACATTTGGTAAATATTGATGGTTAGAATGATGATAAAGTATGATTTTAGTGTATTTGAGAAGGCAGAAGGAAGATTTCTTGGTTTATCATATGTCTTTAGAATAAGCTAAAGCATTTTGATTTTCTCTGAACAATTGAGTTTGTGTAAAGATAGTTTTTAAAACAAGATAATAAATTACATCTTGATTTTATCCAGTTTAAAACATTGATACATTCATAGTGCTTTAGTGTTTTCAAAACATTTTCATTTTCCTTATATGACATGATCCTCATATCAACTCTGCAAACTATGAAATTGATAGACTTGGATGTTTCAGGCCCATGGCAAGTACTTTGCCTTTATTTTCACAATAATTCCTCCTGATACCCTTGTAAAGAAGATATGATCCTGTTCATTTCAAAGATAAAATAAGTGAAGTTTAGGGATGGTAACTTGCCCAATTCATATAGCTGTGTAAGTTGAAGGGACATGTACTTCAACCAGCTTTGTGTGCTACCAAAACCCTTGCCCTTAACCACTTCCTTTGGTGTGGAGAACTTACTGGAAAACCTAGGACGCTGACTACTCAAACTTTCCTACTATGCACATTGCATTCTTTAAAAAAGTAAAAAACTTTAAAAATGATTTTTGCATAAAAATAGAGAAAGATTTTCTTCTTTTCCTAGAAATCATACTATCTCACAAATGGGACCCATATCTCAAGGCATGTTCACACTAATGCTAATCAACATGTGTTGACAAAATTACTTCTTTGAAGGTCTTCCAGCTCTCTCAGAATGTTCCCATGGTAGGTGTGGGAGTTTGGAGCTGTTACTTACCCCAAAAAGGCCATGTTCTTTTAATCAATTCTTGTGGGTACAGAACTGTTGTGGGTAGGAATTTTTAATTAGGCTGTTTCAACAGAGAAGTGACCCAGCCCATTTAAAGTGGGTCTAAATCCTTTATTGGATTTCTTTGTGAGAGGATAAAAGAGAGAAAAGCCCAGAGACATTTGGAGACAGCCATTGATACAAGAACCCAAGAGAAAAGGAACAACAGACATTGCCATGTGCCTTTCCATGTAACAGAGGAACCCCGACTGCCAGCAGCCTTTCCTCAGAGAAGTTATCTTTCTCTTGATTACTCATTTTGGACATTATCATGGCTTTGAACTGTACATTTATAAACTAACAAATCCCCGTTGAAAAAGCCAACCCATTTCTGGTATATTGCATTCTGGCAGCTTTAGCAAATTGAAACAGTAGGATATAGAGTATAGTTATATAATGTGGACTTTGGATAAGACTAATATTTGTGTACAGAGTCTGCTATTGCATATGAATATTTACTTAGCCAGTCTGATCCTAAGTTTGTTGTTAAGGATGTTCAAGTTCTGTCTATTTTAGGACATTGCAAGGTTGCAGGCACAATTAAAATAAGGACAAAACTATGGTTACATGATAATAAAATATTTAAAATCATATGTTACTAATTCTAGCTATAAACTGATATATTAAATTGTAGGAAAGCCTTTTCCATAAGAAATAATTAATGGCAAAAGATAGTGTATTCAAATTTTATTGGAAGACCAATAAATGTTCAATTGTTGATGAGATATCAAAATTTGAAATTATTTCATTCACTTGGAATTAATGTGGTTACTGTTGTTCTCTACCCTATATGAAATATGAAATTTAAGTTTAAAGTTTAATGTCTTTAGTCATTTCTAAACTGAGTTCTTTTATTTCTTGCCATAAATTAAATATTAGGAATATTTAGTTTTTTTGTGTGCTAGGAGTTTATTAGACACAGTTCCCTACCCCTGAAAATTTTAGCACAAGAAAACATGGAAGTAGAAAAAGTATATGTTAACTTCCCCATCAAAACAAAATAAAACATCTATTAGGAATTTTAAAATATTTTGTGACTATTTTCTCAGATATACTACATCAAAAATTATATAGATCACAGATTTCAGTTTGCTAAGCTACTAAAAGCAGATACCATAAAATGGGTTAGCTTATGGGGAGGGAAGTTAGCTTTTAACTATGAGAATTTATTAGCTTACAAGCTTATAGTTTCAAGGCTATGAGAATGTCCAAATCAAGGCATCATCAAGATGCTTTCTTTCCCAAGACTAACTGCTGGAGATATTTGGGTCCTCTGCCACATGGAAAGGCACATGGCAATATCTGCTGGTCTCTCCTTTATCTTCTAGGTTTTGTGGCTTTCAGCTTCTTGTGTGACTTTCTCTCTGTGTCTGAATTACATTCTGTTATAAAAGACTCCAGTACGAGGATTAAGAATCCCATTGGGACATGCCTTAATTGAAGTAACATCATCAAAAGGTCCTACTTAAATAATAGATTTACACACACAGGAATGGATTAGCTTTAAGAACATGATTCTCTGGGGTACACACAGTTTCAAACCACCACTCTAAACATTTGGGATCCCCAAAACATGTTCTTTCCATGTACAAAATACATTCATTCCTTCACAATAGCCCAAAAGCCTTAAATCATTTCAGAAAGAATACTAACTACAGAGTCTCAACAAAATTCGTTTTAGGTGTGGCCTGCCTTAGGGCACAGCTCCCCTCCATCCATGGACCTGTGAAACCTAGAAGTCAAGTTATTTGCTTCCAATATACAAAGAAGGACAGATATAGGATAATTATTTCTATTCCCATAGTGAGGAATTGGAAGGAAAACTGGGGTCACTGGTCCCAGACAATTCCAAAAACCTGCAGGGCATACTCCATAGATTTCAATGTCTGAGAGTCATATCTAGAATAATCTTTTGTCCTTCAAGTTTGATGGAGTGGCAGCCCCACTTTTCCAAGTTCTTGTACAGCATCCATTCTCTCTCTGAATACTGGGGTGAAGGCTCCAACATCTTCAAACAGTGATGGGATGGCTGGGTGCTCAACTCCACCCTTATCAAGTGTTGGGGTGGTGGCCAAACTCTAGGCTCCACCCTTGTCAAGCATTAGAGTAGTGGACAAACTCTGAGAAAACTGGTGTGGTAATACTCTTCCTAAACAAAGTTGTTGAAGGCCCGCCTTCTTCAAGTACTGGGGTATATTCACACTTTCTAAACATATGGATGCATCTGCTCTCTTGGTTTGAAAAGATGTCTTTGGTAAAGACTTCAGTATCCATGACCTTGCAAAAGTGATTTTTCCTTCAATATGTCCCTTTTCTGTCCCTTTTAGTTCAAGATGGCAGAGGTTCCTTTCATACAGATCTTACAAAAGACTTGGCAGTTTTGCATGTAGTACACAGGGATCCAAACTGTCAGACAAAAGAACTTTTTCACAAATCATTTCTGGGTAACTGCATTTTCACTGCTGACTTGCACTGAAATGTCTGACAGGTTCCATGTTTCAGCTAAATCCTCACATGCAGCACTATTCTCTGGGGACTCATTTTTCAGAATTTTCCAAACCATCAATTTCTGTTTTTTTTTTCTGTGTGTGTGCACCTAAATATTCAGAGAAAAATACCTCAAAATAATTCTGTACAAGAAATGCAGGAGATGTGTTTATGTGGTGTGTGTGTGCATTTATATGAATATATATTATAATGTGGTCGAACTGGTAACAATCAGAAAACTTCATTAGAAATGGTGAAGAAGCATGAACCCAAAGAGATAAGCAGAGAGTTAAGGGTATATTTCTTATCTTGTGTCCCACCTCCGTGGTTTTATTGGATACTGGCATGGAGAGTAGATGTATAAGCTCTAAGAAAGATGGAAGGTCAGACTACAGACCTCTGTATAAAGCCAGTATTTCTGAAAGGCAACACACTCAGTAGATGAGCTAAAGCATATTCAATAGAGGGGAAAAAACTAAAAGAAAAAACGTGCCTGTGCTAGTCTTTGCTCTTGACAGAATTAAAAAAGAGACTCTGCTTGAAAATTCTGAATATTTCTGATCACTAACTCATAGTTATGTGGACTTAGGGAATGAATATATATATATATATATATATATATATATATATATATATATATATATATATAACAAAGGTATCCCAATAAGCCCCAAGCTAGAAGAGATTTAGTTTAAAGTGATCCCAGGTTGTTATTCCTGCTATATTCTTGGAAGAAGTAAATAAAAATCTTCTCTCAGGCTACAAAGAAGTGCAACAAAATTTTAAAAGTAGGAGCTTAAAACAAAAACAGAATACTATTCATTGAACAGCACAGGAACTATGAACACAAAATAGCAGAAATAATAGTGAACCAGATACCCCAATACTGCAGATATTAGTGTTATCAGACTCAGAATGGAAAGAAATCAGTTTATTTTTAAGGCAGTTTTAGTGAGATAGTTGCATACCATACAATCCATTGAAAGTGTATAATAAATGGCTTTTAGTATAATCACGGAGTTGTGCAGTCATCATCAGCATCAATTTTAGAACATTGGCATTACTCTGAAAAGAAAACTTCATACCTTTCACAGTCACCACTCAACCCCTCTATCCTTCCCCACCCCTCCATAACTACTAATTTAATTCGTCTCAGTTTTATTTATCTATTTATATATAAATGGAATCATACAATATGATGTACTATGTGTGTGGTTTCTTTCACTTAGCATGTTTCTTTAAATAATTTTTGTTCTTTTAATTAGAGAAGTGTATTACAGGAAAGTCATGTAAAAAATACATGTAACACTCTATTGTTGGCACTGAGCATTAGTGTGGTACCTTTGTTACAACTGATGAAAGAATATTAAAATATGAGTGTTAGAGTTGTGGGAAGATGGCCAAATAGGGTAGATTGAGTTCAGCCCCACTCCAAGGAAAAGTTAGAGAAGGGAGGGAGGGTGACTGAGATGGCGATTCAAGAGTGCAACTGACCTTGATCTTCTGCACCACATAGGGCAGCCCCAGTTGCAAAAGCTGAGGAGCTGAGAAGCAGAAAACTGGAGCCTGATGTGAAAGCACAGAGTCCACAGTAGTGCACAGATGGGGAGACATGGACTAGGAAGCCGCTGCCA
>PVIY010019248.1:0-46136 GCA_004026745.1 Myrmecophaga tridactyla
CCCTTCCCCAGATCATGGCAATTCCTGATATTCTTGGGTACATTACTCGGTTACACATCTCAATCTCTTCTTTTCAGACCAAACTCTATGCCTTTGTCTGTATAAATGGAGAGTCTGTTGGATAGTTTCCTTTGCTTTCTTCATCTCTAAAACAAAACATATAGTTATTGAAGAAGAAAACTTCAGTAAGAAGAAGAAACAACACATTAAAATAGCTGTCTGTAGGCATAAATATATAAATAAACAAATAAATAAAGACATGTACCAATCTCTTCAGGCTTCCAAAAATTTAACTTTTAATTTTTATTTAGAATACTTTCAAAGTTATAGGAGAGTTACAAAAGCAATACAAACCATGCAGAGAATCCAACATACTCCTCCTTGTCCCCCCACCATGCTAAGATTCACCAATTTTAAGATCTTGCCACATTTACTCTTATTTCCTTCCTTCATTCAATTCATTCATTCATCCTTCTTTCTGTCTATTTTTTTCAGTTCATTTTCTGAACACTTGAGTGTAGGTTATATTCACCATTCTCCTTGAACACTTAATATTACCATATGTATTTCCTAGTAATAAGGATATTCATTTCTGTCACCACTTTAAGTGCAGTTAACAAGTTCAAGAAATTTAAAATTGATATAAAGCTTATAGTCTATAGTCTTATATTTTCATATGTCTCAATAAGGTCCCTTTGAAGCTTTGCTTCTCCCTTGTGAAATTCTACCCAGGGTAATGTATTTCATTTAATTATCATTGTCTCTTTCATTGCTCATCTTCTTTTTTTTTTTTAATTGTGGGGGCATACATACCACATAAACTTTCCTTTCCCAACCACTCCCAAGTGTACCATTGGATGTGATTAATCACATCCACAATATTGCAATACCCTTACAACTTTCCATTACTAAAACTTTTCCATCTCCCCAAATAGAAACACTGTACCCAGAGTGGCAGTTAGAGTCAGGTTTGGCCAGGTGAAGATGCTTAGTTCTATTGCTATGGACATGAGCCAATGGCATGTGAAGCTCATTTGTTGATGATTACATCTGCAATCGGCTAGGAGGCGTGCCTGCTGCAATAAATGATGTTTGATTTAATTGGCTGGTGCTTAAATGAGAGAACTCAATGTAGCACAGCTAAAGCAGCTCGGATACCTCATCTCAGCACTCATAGCTCAGCCCAGGCCTTTGGAAATGCAGAAAGAAATCACCCCAGGGAAAGTTGTTGGAACTCAGAGGCCTGGAGAAAAGGCCAGCAGAGATCACCCTGTGCCTTCCCATGTAAGAAAGAACCTCAGTTGAAAGTTAGCTGCCTTTCCTCTGAAGAACTAGTGAAATAAATCCCCTTTTATTGAAAGCCAATCTGTCTCTGGTGTGTTGCATTCCAGCAGCTAGCAAACTAGAACACCCAGTATGCATTAATTCCCCAGTCACCTTATTCACCACCCTTGGAAACCTGTGTTCTAATTTCTGTTTCTATGAGCTTGCATATTCTGGTATATTCTTTATAGTTACCATGGGGCTTATATTTAACATCCTATATCTATCAACAATCTGATTTGCTTTGATACCACATGCTTTAGTTTCAAAGGCTACTCAAAGTAAGCACCAAGAAATAGGTCAAGTTAAAAAAAAGGAGAAGTTATTTGCTCATGGTTGGGTCAGGAAAATGTCTAAATCAAAGCATCATCAAGATGATGATTTCCTCCTGAAGGCTGATTGGTGACCAACCTGAATGAGATGGGCCACACCTTAATGGAATATCCTTACCAAAGGTCGTACTTTACAATGGGTTCCCAGTCACAGGAATGGATTAACTTTAGGAACATGTTTCTTTGGGGTGCATACCATTCTAATCCATCACAATTATATATGTCTAATCCAAGATAGTTTGTACCCTTTTGTTGAAACTTGGACATTTTGACATTTAATGTGTTATCACGGAAATTTAGACTCTGTGGCATCTGCTCCTTAATCTCGCATCAAGATAGTGTGATGGGCGGGCCACGGTGGCTCAGCAAGCTGGAATGCTTGCCTGCGATGCCAGAGGACCTGGGTTCAATTCCCGGTGCCTGCCCATGTAAAAAAAAAATATATGTATATATATATATATAGTGTGTGTGTGATATAGCTTTCTGTGAATGCCAGAAGCTTACAAAAAAATTAATAAATATAAAAGCCAGTTATCCCATTTACACAGTTTGGAATCTCCAGTCTTCCCTAGGAAATAGTTTTTCTCACAATCCCAGGTACTGCACAGTATGTCCTACAGACAGTAACCCTTTGCCCAGGCAGCACCACTTGACTGGTTGCCCACAGCATTCTGTAGGAGAGCTCTGGAACTTCCTTCTACATGAAGGGTAAGTACTGGGGTGGTGAGAACCTCAGGCCAGCACCAGACAGCTTGAGCCAGACATGCTTCCAGGATATATACAAGGATTTTTATGCTATCTCTGGAACTGGACCTGGGAGCCTCACTGGGAGCATGAGATACTCTATTCCAAGCCAGTGTGGGGTTGTGGAGGGGCCAATCTGGGCACCACAAAATCCTACTGCTTCTTAAGTAGCCTTTTTCTTTTGATTCAGCACTCATCCTCTTACTTCTGTCCTTTAATTGTTTTCCCAAGCTTTGGGAAGATGTCTCTGCCAGTTCTTGCTGGGTGTTCTAAGCCTCTTTGGGGTGCCAGAGCCCTGAAGCTTCTCACTCTGCCATCTTGATTGGAATGGGTCCTTGATCCAAAAAAATTAATTTTGGTGAATCATTATTCCTGAGGATGTTCAGAAGAAATGTTTGGCCTCAAGATTATGTCAAGTGGACCCTCTGAAGTGGTGGAGCTTGAGTTGTCTTGTTAATATCAACGTCTCTTACCCTGTCCTGTTTCTCATCTGTGTATTCCAGGATCGTAAACTGCCAGGGGGTCCCAGTATTTACCAATGATAAGGATGGAAAGTAGATGTGGGAGGAAAAGCCAGATTTCATTACGGCAGAGTGGAAAGTACTATTTTCAGCCCACAAACAACCTCAGGCTGACCTGGCATCTGTACACCTGTCAGAGAGTCAACCTTTCAAAAAATGCAGCCAGCATTAGAAAGAGGAAAGCAAAGTATCCCTGAATGCTCACATAGAAAAGTTCTGCCCTCCTATCCCTACCTGGTTTAACAGCAGATGAGAGAGAAAGTTTGTGAAATGAAACCTTGTCCTTCTCTCTCTTTTCTGTCCCTGGGAAGCTGCATATTTAGACTCTCTGTGAGAGTGCTTGGGGGATGGTGGAGAATGAAGAAAGAGAAATGGAAATTTTTTCTAGCTTTTAGTTGAATGTTAGAGTATTGCTTTAAAATGAACAAGACGGAATGTCAATGAAAAAATGGTTAAGATCATGAATGGTCAAAAAGGACTGAAAAAAAACAATACTCATTTAATGAAGATGCTATCCTATAGGAAATGGGATTTAATACAGTAGAACTGGGGCAGAAGTTGAAGCAAAACTGCTTTAGGCTTTACTACAACAAGCTGAATCTCAAGAATAAGCTAGATATAAAAGCAAAAAAAGAAGTGGTAGACAGGGGAAGGACTGAAAATAAATACATTTATTGTGCCTCTTTTTCTCTTTTATCCATAAGGTAGCTCTGAAAATTTGACCTCCTGATTTTTGAGAACCTTGGTGCAGGATTGAGTCTCCAAGCATTGGCTGTTTTCACTATCCTATCAAACTGCTTTATGCTTCCTTTATCCTGAGTTTGAGAAACTTTCCTTTTTTATATATTTTTAGTGAGAAATCTCCTCACAAATAAGTCCGAACATATACAATCAATGGCTCACAATGCTATCACGTAGTTGTGCATTCTTCGTTATAATCATTTTTAGAACATTTGCATCACTCCAGATAGAAGAAATAAAAAGAAAAAAAGAACTCATACAACCCATAACATTTACCTCTCC
This sequence comes from Myrmecophaga tridactyla, assembly GCA_004026745.1. Classification (NCBI taxonomy): domain Eukaryota; kingdom Metazoa; phylum Chordata; class Mammalia; order Pilosa; family Myrmecophagidae; genus Myrmecophaga; species Myrmecophaga tridactyla. Next base: position 3,944 of record PVIY010019248.1, read on the forward strand.
ATCTCATTGACTACCTGTATTTTAATCTACTCCATTTTTATCCTTTATCTCCCCCTATTATTTATTTATTAACCTTATTATTATTATTTTTTACTTATCTTTCCATACCCTGGATAAAAGGAGCATCAGACAAAAGGTTTGTGCAATCACATGGTCACATTGTAAATATAGTTATACAGTCATTTTCAAGAATCAAGGCTATTGGAACACAGTTCAACAGTATCAGGCACTTTCCTCTACCCAATGCCATACACTGTATACTAAAAAGGATATCTATATAATGCATAAGAATAACCTCCAGGATAACATCTCAACTCTGTTTGATATCTCTCAGCCACTGAGGTTTTATTTTGTCTAATTTCCCTCTTCACACTGTTGGTCAAGAAGGTTTTCTCATTCTCATGACTCCAGCTCATTGCTGTGAGTCATGTCACACGTTGCCGGGGAGAGTTATACCCCTGGGAGTCATGCCCCACATAGGGCAGAGGGCAGTGAGCTCCCCTGCCAAGTTGGCTTAGAGAGAAAGGCCACATCTGAGCAACAATAGAGGTTCTCTAACAATAGAAGTTCTCTCAATAGAGGTTCATTAGGCTTAGCTTCTCCTTTGCAGGAATAATCTTAATAGGGGTGGGCCCCAAGATTGATGGCTCTGCCTATGGCATTTGTTGTCCACACTGCTTGTGAGAATATCAGGAATTCCCCAGATGTGGAAGTTGAATATTTCCTCTTTTCTCCTTAGTTCCCTAAGAGAACTTTACAAGTACTTTTTTATTCTCTGTCCAAATTACTCTGGGATATATCAGGGCATCACTCTAGGTTGGACAAACCAATAAGATCTCATGCCCCATTCAAGATTACATGTAATTATGGTGTTCAAGCACACTGATCTTGCTTTGTGATCCAGCATGTGGTCTATTCTTGAGAATGATCCATGAGCACTTGAGAAAATGGTGTATCCTGCTGTTGTGGGGTGTAATGTTCTATAAATGCCTGTTAAGTCTAGTTCACTTACTGTATTATTCAAATTATCAGTTTGTTTATTGCTTTTCTGCCTAGATGTTCTATCCATTGATGACAGCAGGGAATTGAAGTTTCCAACTATTATGGTAGAGGTATCTATTTCTCTTCTCAGTGTTTTCAGCATTTGCCTCATGTGCTTTGGAGCACTCTGGCTTGATGCGTAAATGTTTACGATTGCTATATCTTCCCGTTGAATTATTCCTTTTATTAATACATAGTGTCCTTCTTTGACTCAGTTGTTTTACATTTGAAGTCTAATTTGTCAGATATTAATATAGCTACTCTTATTCTTTTTAATTTTTTGATTGTTGTTTGCTCAAAATATCCTTTCCCAACCTTTCACTGTCAACTTCTGTTTGTCCTCAGGTCTAAAATCAGTCTCCTGTAGACAGTATATAGGTGGGTCCTGCTTTTAATCCATTTTGCTAGTCTATGTCTTTTGATTGGGGAGTTTAATCCATTAACATATAGTATGTTATATGTAGATCTATCTATCTATCTATATATAGAGAGAGAAATTTAAAATTTATATAAAGCTTATAGTCTATATCCCTATATTTTCATATATCTCAATGAGGTCCCTTTGAGCCTTTGCTCCTCCCTTGTGAAATCCTATCCAGGGTCATGTATTTCATTTAATATCATTGTCTCTTTCTTTGCTCTTCTTTTTTTTTTAATTTTTTTTAATTGTGGGGACATACACACCACATAAACTTTCCTCTCCCAACCACTCCTAAGGCAGTACTTTCTTCTAACATTTTGCCTTTTGGATTTTATATGTCATATCTTTTTTTTTTCACCTTTTACCTTTATTGATTGTCTTCATTTCTACACTGTTCTCCACAACTCTCTCTCCTGTCTTTTCCTATCTGCCTCCAGTGCTCTGTTTAGTATTTCTTGGTTACAAATTCTCTCAGTGATTTTTTTGGTCTGGAAATGCTTTAATTTCCCCCTCATTTTGGAAAGATAATTTTTCTGGATATAGGATTTCTGGTTGGCAGTTTTTCTCTCTTATGATCTTAAATATATCATACCACTATCTTCTCAATTCCATGGTTTCTGCTGAGAAATGTACACATAGACTTATTGGGCTTCCCTTGTATGTGATGGATTGCATTTATCTTGCTGCTTTCAAAATTCTCTCTTTCTCTTTGATATCTGACAGCCTGATTAGTAATTGTATTGGACTATGTCTATTTGGATCTATTCTGTTTGGGTTATGCTGCACTGCTTGGATCTGTAATTTTATATCTTTCACAAGGGAAAATGATAATTTCCTCCATTAGTCTTCTTCTTTTCCCCTCTCTTCTTCTGGGACACTCACACCACATATATTCATGTGCTTCATGTTTTCATTCAATTCTCTGAGTCTCTGCTCATATTTTCCCATTCTTTTCTCTGTATTTTCTTTTGTGTGTTGTATTTCAGATTTCCAGTCTTCTAGTTCACTAATTCTTTCTTCTGTCTCTTCAAATCTAATGTTCTACATCTCCATTGTTTGTTTTTCATCTCTTCTATTGTGCCTTTCATTCCCATAAGTTCTGTAATTTGTTTTTTCAGACTTTCTATTTTCTTCTTTTTGTTCACCCATTGCCTTCTTTATATCCTCCCTCAACTCATGAATTTGATTTTTGATTAGATATTCCATGTCTGTTTGAGCATCCTGAATTAATTTTTTCAACTCCTGTATCTCATTTGAATTGTTGGTTTATTCTTTTGACTGGGCCATATCTTCAATGTTCTTAGTATGACTCATTATTTTTTGCTGGCATGTAGGCATTTGACTTCCTTAATTAGTTTATTCTAGAATTTTTTTTTCACTCTTTTACCTACTAATTTCTTGCTGGATGACTTTGTTCTCTATGTGTTCTTTGACATTCAATTCAGCTTTATTATTGACCCCTAGCACAGGTTTTGTTTAACAAATCAGAATTTTTCAGTCCTTGTTTTTCTGTTTCTTGTCCTGCCCATATTGAGCATTTTGGTTTTTTAGCAGGGTCTACTTAGGTGTTATAGACCCAGTCAGATTTTCTCAGACCAGACTGGCCTCCCCTCAGGAGGAAAGAATCACCTACATCAGTACTTCCTGAAGGTGAGACCCAGCAGGTTGACAAACATTCCTATGAAGCCTCTAGACTCTGTGCTTTTCCAATCCTGCCCACTATGTGGTGCTTGTCTGTCTGCAGTTTCCCACCAGTATAAAGTGATGCAGTGCCTTTAACTTCAGTAGACTCTCCCTGCTGAGAGTATGGTTGAGAAAGAGGAGAGGTTGCAGACTGGCTTTAGTTGCTTCAGTTTTCCAGTCCCTGGTGTCTGAATTCCTTGGGGGAGGGATTACACCTGAGCTGGGCCTCACCACTCTCCTGGGGAAGGCATAGTCTCTAGGGAATTAACTCCTTTCACCTGACCAGCCTCTTTGCCTCTCAGATAAGCTTAATTTCGCTCTGCCTGGGGCAGTTGGAGCCTGAAAACCCTGCAGTTCTATCTAATGAGTTGTTAAGTAGTAGAAACAAAGGGAAACAAATATCCTTTTCAGAGAAGGACCCCCATTTCTCAGGTTTGTTAATCAAGAGCGTAAGTTGGTACATTACTCTATGTATTTCCAAGTTCTATGTGCCCCCTCCTTCTTTTTAGGGTTCAGCCCTTTTCAAGTATTTTGTGCTGTCCAATCCAAAAAGCCTCTGTTTTTGTTTTGTTTTGTTTTTCCCCCTGATCAGCCCTGCCCACTGTGTCCCAGGGAAAAAACTCCTAGTTCCTTTAACTTTGAGATTTATCTGAGCTGGGAGCCTGTTTTCAGTAGTCAGAATGTGTTAATTCCACAATTGGAGCTTGGTTGAGCTAAGCCTCTGCTGCTAGTAAAGTCTCTTTCCTTTCCCCTTTGGTAACCAGCTTGTGGGGCTTGGGTACTGGCCCCTGTGGCTTGGGGAACTTACAGTTCCATGTTGGATTGTAGGTGGTCCAGGTTGTCCAGACTGGTGTACACTGTGTGCCTGATCACTGACGTGGCCCCGGTAGTTTTTCTACACTGTTCTTTGCTATTTACTAGCTGCTCTGGAGGATGGACTAAATTCCACACCTCACTAGGCCACCATCTTGGAACCTCCTCATCTATTTCTTCTTGAGTGAATGTTGCTTGTTCTTGCCTTTCTAGGAAATTCTCGATATCATCTACATTGTATAGTTTATTAGCATATAGTTGCTCATAGTATCCTCTTATTATCTCCTTCATTTCTGTGGGATCAGTGGTTATGTCCCTCTTCCTTTTCTGGTTTAATTTATTTGTATCCTCTGTTTCTTTTCTTTCTTTTTTTTGTCAGCCTAGCTAAGGGTTCATCGATTTTATTGATTTTCTCAAAGATCCAACTTCTTGTTTTGTTCATTTTCTTGGTTGTTTAACATTCTCAACTTCTTTTATTTCTGCTCTAATCTTCATAATATCTTTCCTTTTGTTGACTTTGGTACTAGTTTGCTGTTTTCCTCTAGTTTTTCCAACATTTAATTCCTTGATTTTTGTACTTTCTCCTTCTTTAATATAGGCAATTAAGAAGATAAATTTCCCTCTATGCACTGACTTTGGTGCATGCCATAAATTTTGAAATATTGTGTCTTCATTTACATTTTCCTCAAGATATTTATTGATTTCTCTTATAATTTCTTCCTTAACCTACTGGTTAAGAGTGTGTTGGTTAGCCTCCTTACATTTGTGAATTTTTTTGGCCCTCTTCCTGTTATTGATTTCCAACCTCATTCCATGATGATCTGAGAAAGTGTTTTGTATAATTTCAAACTTTTAAAATTTATTGAGACTTGCTTTCTGACCCAGCATATGGTCTATCCTTGAGAATGATCCATGAGCACTTGAGAAAAATGTGTATCGTTGTTGTGGGGTGTAATGTTCTGTAAATGTCTGTTGAATATATTTCATTTATGGTAATATTCAAAACTGTATCTCCTTATTGAGCATCTTTCTAGATATTCTATCCATTTATGAGAGCAGGAATTGAGAGATTTCTACTTCTACGTTCAGTGTCTACCTCTCCCTTCAGTGTTGTCAGTATTTGCCTCATTATTTTGGAGCACTCTGGCTCAGTGGATAAATATTTATTATTGTTATGGCTTCCTGTTTAATTGTTCCTTTTATTAATACATAGTGTCCCTCTTTGTCCCTTTTAATCATTTTGCATTTGAAGTCTAATTTGTCAGATATTATTGTAGCTACCCCTGCTCTTTTCTGGTTGTTGTTTACATGAAGTATCTTTTCCCAACCTTTCATGTTTAGTCTATTTTTGTCTTGGGTATAAAGTGAGTCTCCTGTAGACAGCGTACAGTTGGATCCCATTTTTTAACCCATTCTATCAATATATGTCTTTTGATTGGGGAGTTTAATCCATTAATATTCAATGTTATTACTGTAAAGGCAATACTTCTTCCATTTTCTCTTTTGGATTTTATGTGTCATATATAATGTTTTCTCTCTTTTTACCTTTACAGATAGTCTTCATTTCTTTACTCTTCTCCAGACCTCTCTCTCCTGCCTTTTCCTATATGCCTATAGTGCTCCCTTTAGTATTTCTTATAGTGCCAGTCTCTTAGTTACAAATTCTTTCAGTGACTGTCTGAAAATATTTCAATCTCCTCATTTTTGAAGGACAGGTTTGCTCGGTATACGACTCTTAGTTGGCAGTTTTTCTGTTTCAGAATCATATATATCATACAACTGCCTTCTCACCTCCATGGTTTTTGCTGATAAATCCACACATGATCTTATTGCGCTTCCCTTATATGTGATGGATTGCTTTTCTCTTGCTCCTTTCAAAATTCTCTTTTTGACATTTGACATTCTGATTAGTAAGTGTCTTGACATTTGACATTCTGATTAGTAAGTGTCTTGGACTATGTCTATTTGGATCTATTCTGTTTGGGCTATGCTGTGTTTCTTGGATCTGTAATTTTATGTTTTTCATAAGAGAGGGGAAATTTTCAGTGATTATTTCTTCCATTAGTCTTTCTGTTCCTTTTCCCTTCTCTTCTCCTTCTGGGGCACCTCAACATGTATATTCATATGCATCATGTTGTCATTCAATTCCCTGAGACCCTGGTCATATTTTTCCATTCTTTTCCCTATATTTTCTTTTGTTTATCAGATTTCAGATGTCTAGTCCTCTAGTTCACTAATCCTTTCTTCTGTCTCTTCAAATCTATTGTTGTAGGTTTCCATGTTTTTTTCATCTCTTCTATTATGCCTTTCATTCTCATACGTTCTGTGATTTGTTTTTTCAAACTTTTGAGCTCTTCTTTATGTTCGTCCAGTATCTTCTTTATATCATCCCCCAAATCATTGATTTGATTCTTCATATCATTCCCAAGTCATTGATTGATCTTTTTATCATCCCCCAAGTCATTGAATTTGCATGACTTTTTGAACATTCTGAATTAGTTGCTTCAACTCCTGTATCTCATTGTGTCTCATTTGAAGTGCTGGTTTGTTCCTTTGACTGGTCCATATCTTCTATTTTCCTAGTATGATTTATTATTTTGTGCTGGCATCTAGGCATTTGATTTCCTTGATTGGTTTATTCTGGCACTGGTTTTCACTCTTTTACCTAGAGTTTTCTTATAGGATGGCTTTGTTTCTTATCTATTCTTTGACATTCAGTTCAATTTATTCTGTACCTCTAGTATAGGTTCTGTTTAACTCCTCAAATTGTTTTAGTTATTGTTTTTCTGTTCCTTGCCCTGCTTATATGGAATTTATTGTTTTTGAGGAAAGTTTCCTCAGATATTATAGACTCCAGTCAGATTTTCCCAAATCAGACAGGCCCATGTTTCAGGAGGAGAGAGTAGCCTGTATCAGTTTTCCCTGAGAATGAAACCCAGCAGATTGTCAAAATTTCCTATAAAGGATCTAGATTCATGCTTTTCTTATCCTGCCCAGCATGTGACAGTTGTCTGCTTGCAGCTCCCCACCAGCTTAAAGTGACAAGGTGCATTCAATTTCAGCAGACTCTCCCTGCCAGAGGCATGGTTAAGACAGATGTGAGTAGTAGGGGGACTTTGATTGCTTATGTTTTCCATCCCCTGGGGCCTGGAAATTCCTTGAAGGAGGGATTCCACATGAGCTGAGCCCCACCTCCCTTTTCTTGGGGAAGATATGCCCTTTATGGAATTAACCCCTTTCACCTGATGAGTTACTTTGTCTCTTAGACATACCTAAATTCTGCCCTTGCCTGGGGCAGTGCTGGAGCTTGAGAACATTTGCAGTTTTACTCAGTGAGCTGTATAGAAGTGAAAAAATAAAATCTCTTTTCAGAGTCAAACCCCTGCTCCTCAGGTTTGCCAATCAAGAGTTTTGAGTTGGTACATGGTTCTATGTAGCTCCAGGATCTATGTTCCCCCTTTTCTTGGAGTTCAGCCCTTTTCTGGTATTTCATGTTGTCCAACTCAAAAAGCCTCTGTTTTTCTTTTGTTCCTGTCAGCCCCACTCCCTCTTTGCTGGGGTGAAAATTCCTGGTTCCTTTAGTACTTATTCCAGGTTTATCTGTGTTCAGGGCCTGTTTTCAGTAGTCAGAATTCGGTAATTAATTTCACAATTGTAGCTTGTTTGTGCTAAGCCCTTGCTTCTAGTAAAGCCTGCTTCATTTTCCCTTGGGGAACCAGCCTTCAGTGCCCTTGTGGGTGTGGTGCTGACCTCCATGGCTCGGGGGACTTACAGTTCTGTTTGGGATCTCAGCCATTCTACCCTTTCCAGACAGGCATATGCTGTGTGTAAAGTCACTGATGCTCCCCCATGAGTTGTTCTACACCATTCCTGGCTATTTACTAGTGCTCTGGAGTATGAATTAAATTCCACACCTCACTATTCCACCATCTTGCCATCCTGCCCCATCTCCTTAGAACCCTTTCTTAATTCTCTAGACCCCTTGAAAAATCTGTTTTAATGTTTCATTTTGTATTTAGTTCCATCTAAATACAAAACTCAGTTTTGGCTTTAAAATGTCTATCTTGACTACCCACCAACATGTGTAAATTCAGCCAGAAACCTTTGGGTTTTGTTCCTTAGATGTTTCCTGCCTCCAGATAATAGATGACATTGAAGAGAGACTAAATAGTGAGACCATGTCCCAAGGATTTCTCTAGCAATGGAAGGGTTCCTCAGTTTTCAGCCACTTGAAGACAGGGGTCAAGGACTGCACTCAGCTCAGTGTACCTTAAAAAGTCGAAAGTAAAGGCAGATTCAAGGAAAGATGAGTTGAAGCATATAAGGAATGCAGGACAGTAACTGCTGCAGTTTTCTGTTACCTCTACTCAGAGATTTGATTCAAGCTCCAGCTATCAACCTTGAGAATAAGCCCAATCTAAGATGCAATGATATCACAGTTTCTTCCAAACCCTGGAACTAGGTAATGGTGATCCAAAAATAAGTGGCTCAGTCATTATAATAGCTGCAGCTGGTTGATGTATGAGAGCAAGCAGAGTAAGACATATTACAGGGGGTACTAAGAGAGTTAATGAAGGCAATTGGTACAAAGCTATTTTTATGAGAACTTCTAGTCTGAAAAAAAGGAAAACTAAGTTTGAGAGAAGAGCTGGTCCTCAGCAATCTTTTAAAAATATAGCCTTTTGTCATCATACTACAGTAAAATTTATTGTATAGGGTTTTGGGGTAGAAACTGACTTGTTGAAGTCTATTTCTCTTCCCTCCTGGACTTATAACTAAACTATATTTGCTAAATTCTGTTGCACTTGGGTGAGACCAAATAAGTGAGTTCTGACCATTAGGTAGATCATTTGATTACCTTTTGCCTTTCCAAGTATAAAATCTTATGTACAGATAGTAATGATGTTAACTTTCCTTTTTCAGATTTTTTAATTTCCTACTTCTTTCTCTTATATAATTGCCTTAGTAAGAACATCAACAACAATATGACATAATGATTATGACAGCTGACATCTTATATTTTAGTAATTTTAATTATTTATATTTTAAAATAAATTTAAGATAGATGGATGGAGGGAGGGAATAAAAGGATAAAATATGCATCAATTTCATTTTTCTTGATGGTACAAAATGAAGCATCACTTTGTGCCATCAAATACCTGTTTAGCATTTATAGAGAAGACCAGAGGCAACTCCCAAGCATATAGCTTCTTAGAACGATAAATCAGCACAAAGATACTTTCAAAATCCTTTCCCAAACAAGATGGCTACAATTTCTGACAAACTTAACACCAAAAATATTCTCTCTGGCTATGTCTCTCCACTGCCCTATCTGCCTTATGATAATACCACTACACTAATTCTTGAGAATAGGCTTTCTTTTACAAGCATGGATTTTCTTATAACAGAACAACATTTAAAAGAAAATTGAACACATGTAAACATTATAAAAAGTGAAATTAAAATATGAGAGTTTGTAAGAATAGGGATATGTTTGTTCTCTAGTTGCCCTATTCTCAACTAAGAGAAGAGAAGTCACTTCATGCTGATTCGTTATTTACTGAAATGTTTTAAGAGGTCAGTTTGTCAATGGTCTCCATCCATTAAAGTTATTTTAGTCTCCAAATTTTCCCATATGACTTCAAGTTTACCCTAAAATACCCTGAAATATATAAGTGTGAACTCTTGCATTTGATGAACTTTGAATTTAAAAAGATAAAACATCACAGCAAATATATGAATATGAATTTTAGACTGCTTTAAGTAGCATGCTGTTGGAAAACAGTGAAAAGAACCCTTCATTTGTGCCGGTCCAAGAGTCTCATTCACACATGAGTGTGGAGTCTTGTTCTTGGGGATGGGTATAGGTCTGGGTGAAGAGGATGTATGAAGAATATGGAAAATGTTATTTTCCCTGTACATTTTTACAACCCAGAACATTCTTTGAAAGGGTTATCTAAAGTCCACTCATTAGGCTAGATGAAGCCAAACCTTTTTCATTGGGATAGGATGAAGTTTCAGATTCCAGTGAAGAATCATATTTGCCTGCTCATTCAAGGGCAGACTGCACACTCAGAATTGCCCTAAAATCTTGATGCCGAGGCTCCTGTCCTCAGTGTTTAGACTGGATTTGGCTTGCTTCCACCTACTCTGAGTGTTGAACAGACTTGTGATTGCCTTCAATCAGAATAAATAAGGAGATTACTATGGCACAACAAATAAAGTGTGGGCTAAGCTCTGTCATAATAATAGTCTTCATTTTTGTAACAGATTGGTTTGGGAGAATTTTTCAAATATGGTTTCTCCTATTTTACTGATAGGAAAACAGTTTCCTGGCACCAGTCTGGGATTACAAATCTAAGGGACTGGAGCCGAAAACACAGAACTCACATTTTGGAAATTTGGACTCAGTTCATTAGAGCAGGGTAATAAAAATACGACCACGATCTGCCATTTGGAGGAGGTGGATTTGCTGATTCTGCTAAAGAAGTACTTGGCAAAGAATTTATTGTTTCCTGCTTTGAGACTCCAAAAGCATTTAGAAAATGCAGAATGTGAATCTTAAGAAATAATAGCAGAGGGTCATATGCTAACTGCCATCTCCTAGGAAAATCTGGAAGTAAATTGGCCACTTTGAATAAACACTTTTATTTATGGAGTACAATCTATCTGTCAAAACACCAAGAGGCTCTACTTGGTTAACTATTCTAATACAATTAGCAAAGCAATGCAATTGGCTGCCCTTAATAGACATCAGCTCTATGGGCGGCATCACTAACGTTATAGTCACACTGGAGATGGGACCAAGAAGCTGCAAATGAAGCCAGATGCACACACCAGAGGAGCTATATACTCATCAGAATTTGCTAGGGGAAATATTCATTAGACTGTGCATCTGGTGTCGTTTTGAAAATCTGCACCTCCTAAATGATCCTTTGGTAGATTTGTTATAATATAGTTTCCCATTCCTCACCCCACTTGTATGAAAAGCAAATATGCATACGGTGTTTCTGAACAAGTTAGCATGTTATTAACAAAAGTGTGCCTCAGACAAATTGACGACTTCCTGAAAGGTAGTGATGCAAATAATGGAAACCTCTCTTATCTCCTACTGTTGGAGAAATCTGGAAAAAAAACCAATATGGTAGATTAGAGTTGGTCATGATTTCTTTGCTATTATTCACATCGAGAGATAGGGATCTATTTTCTTTTCCTCCTGATTCTGGGCAGTTTCTATGGCTGCTTTATCCAATAAAATATTGCTGATTTATATTGTATCAGTTTCCATGCAATATCTAAGAAGGTCTTAGAGATTGGGGTTTGTTTCTACTTCCTATATCCTGGAACACTCACTTTTGGAAACCAGACAAGAGCAAACCCATACATTCTCATTGGAGAGGCTTATCTGGAGAGGAACAGAGGTCCTGAGATGAACGTCCAGCTAGCAGCCAACACTAAATGACCATCTTAGAAATGTTGCCCCTTCCACAGTCCAGCTACCCCAGTTGATCCTGCATGGGGCAGAGATGGACATCCCCGCAGACCCTGACCATATCACAGATTTATGACCCAAATAATTGAGCATTATCACTTTAAAATACTAAGTTTTGGGGGTAGTTTGTTATAAAGCAATGATAGGTAATGGGAACACTCATCAATAAGTAAGCAAATGGATCAACAAATTGATATTTTTTTCTTTACAATTATTATTTTCTTTCTTGGTTTTAAAAAGCAGTCAACTTCTATTTTCTCTAAATGAATGTCTTTAACTGGTACACTAAAACCTATTTATATAAATTGATTCCAAACCTTTTAGATATCTATTCCAGTTGCTGCTGTTCATTTATACTTATAGATATATGTACCACTATGTAACTTACTCAAATTCTCATCGGGAAAGAAGACTGCTGGCAGCAGCTTCCCTCGTGGTCTCAAAGAATGTAGAGAGGAAAACTGGCTTTCTCACAAAAGTGAGAGGGATTTAATGTGTTACTTTTTATGTAGGTATAGTTAGTATTGCATTCGTATAAAATTTAGTATACCTCACTTTTAAAACAATCACAGTCATATGTAAAACATACAATAACACAAGTGAAGTGATAGGATTGATTACCACACCTGTGCTACAATCTTATATCTTTCTACTTACAGATTCCCTGTCAATTATGATTTTTTCCTGTATGTTACCTTCTCTCTACCTACTGACCTGTTCAAACCTTTCCCTGTCTTACATAAATTAATCAACCTAGTCATTCTCCAAGCTACTAGTCATTCTCTCTTTAATAATTTATTATCAGAATTCTTTAAAGAATAATCCACCCTTAATTTACTTCTTTCACCATGACCCACTATGTCACTGACATAGCTCTCACCAAGGTTACTATTGTCCCCTTATATGCCAACCCTACAGGACCTTTTCAGTCCCTGTCTCAAATGTTCTCTGAACAGCATTCTACATTGATAACCATTTCTTCCTTCTTAAAATACTCTTCCTTTAAACTCTATAATACTGCCTTCTTCACATTTTTTCTCTCTTCTCTGTGATTGCCCCTTTTGGACCTTCTTCACAGTAAGACCTTTCCTTTTCCTCTTTCTAGGTGATCCCGCCACAACCAGCAAACTTTGCTCTTTGAGTCAGATCTCTCTCTTGAGCTTTAGATCCAACTGCCTATTGGATATCTCCACATTTTCTATGTGGAAACCATCACTCCCATACTTTGTTTCCAATCTCAGTGAGTAGGTCCATCCAATTGTCTCAGGTAGAAAGCAGGGACCAATTTTGATTATACACTTTTTTCTCTTACATTTGCCACATTTGATCAATCAACAAGGGTTGTTTTTCTTACTTCCTTAAACTCCCCCAAGTTTGTCTACTTCTTTCCAATTACACTGTTGCTACCTTAGTTTAGACAATTATGCCCTAATATCTTTACCCCATCCCTCTGCCTCATATGTTGACCATTCCAATCCATTTTTTTTACATTGCAGCCAAAATAATATTTAAAGGGAAAATGTGAATGTGCCATTCAACTTTGTAAAAATGTTCCATGCTACCCTTGCCCTATTTAGACATAGTGTCTTTGTAATGTTCTGCTTCCCAGAACTCTTCTCTGCCTGCCCAACTTTCAATGGCTATAAATTTTGTATAGGTACCATTCAGATTACTTCTCTAACCCATCAGCAGGAACACCAGCTCACAGTTAAAGTTGCTGTGACAAATGGCAGAATGCTAGATCACGTTTCTTCATAGAAATCTTTTCCTGTGACACATTGGACAAATCTCAAGCTGCATCACATTTAAAATGAGACAAAAATCATTTGAACTTTGACAGAACATCTCTTAAATGCCCTACCTGCTAACTTTATAGAGTGCCATTTGTTTTGATTAAATGTTTTTTGGACCTTTTGAACCTAAAGCCTTTTGTTATTTCTAAGACAGCTCTTAACTACATTTTGCTGACTTATAGTAGCATGTTACATTTTTCTTTGCCTTGTTTCCCTTTTCAACCTAAAGCCAATCTGTTCTTGGAGTTTACCCATTTGTTGACAAGATACACTAGCATTTATTCTCTTTATCTTTCTCCATTGATCATGGGCAGGAATGTATAGATTCTTATTTGTAGTTAAATGGGGACAATTTATTTTGGGTGTCATCTGATCACTAGCAGCCAAATCTGTATGTTTATTTCTTTCAGATTTGTTTAGTTGCAGTTTAGATCATATGGCAGCAAGGTAAAATCTATCTTTTAAGACTGATTTTGTGTTTACTCTTAAAACCTAGTGTCTTAAGAGTAAGCAATTCTAGTTACACTCCAGTGCAATAACAAAGCCCAAGGAAAACCTCAAAACAAGTCAGCTTACACTTATTGATTTACGAATTGAATAGCTGATCTTATAAACAATGCACGGAGGCACATTCTGATTCAGCTATCTCTTAGGTATCACTTTTAATTTTAGTAGTTTTATATAGTAATTCTTCATTAGTTATAGCAGTTAAAAAGAAAACATTTTAGAAGTCATTTCTCCTCACTATAGAAGTATGAGTGCAAAAAATATGAAAGAAAATAAAAATTTTAGATGTTCTTAATGTATTAAGGGTAAACACTTCCTATAGTGCTTTCCTTTAGTTACATACAGTTCTGGCATGTAATAGACATTCAATAAATATAATAAATATTTGGTGATGAGTGGAGAAATATATCTAGTAAAAATAATAGGACATATAAATATGTATTTATATGTTTGTGTGTATATGTTTGTGTATATATACATGTTTGTTATATGTTTATGTGTGAGTATGTGTACAAAGAGAGAGAGAGAATAATAAAGTTAGTACCAAATTATGTAATAATAATACTGTATGATAAACTTATTTTCAGCTATGAGTACAATATGTCAATATGTTGTACTTCCTCACATCATGAAATAGTCTCCCAATATGGTTTTAACAAATGTATACTGTCCAATTATGTGGATGCATTTTCATTTATGTAACAATTTTCCTTTGCCAGGCATGCAAATGCTTCCTTACTATAAACAAATTCAGAGGTGAAATACCTTGGGCATATATCTTGTTTGCTTCTAGTTTGTTTCCTTAGGATAGTATGTATGTATTTCTTTTTAAGAGCTTTTGATACAAATATTGTCAAAATGCTTTTCAGAATGATTACGCCTAGTTCATATGGGCAAAATGGGTAAGAATATATTTTGCATAGTACCCTTGTTACACTAATTATTATTATTTTAAAATATAAAATGTGCTATTGGATTTAAATGTGTTGGTAGTATTGAAATATTGGTCATTGGAACATTTAAAAAATTAGCAGCTACCTTTAACTTTTGTGAATTTCCCATGACAAGATTATCCTTATTGACAGGATTTTTTTTCCCTAACATTTATTGAACAATTGGCAGAGACTATTTTAAATGTTTTTCATGTATTGGCTTAAACTGGTCTGAATAACAGTCCTACAAATAAATAGTCAGATACTCCTATAATTCCCATTTTACAATTGTAGGAACTAAGGAACTAACATGTTAAGTGATTTGCCCAGAGATAGACAATCAGGATGATTTCTGACATCAAATATTTCTTTTACTGAGAAATGATTGCTATTCTTTTTTATTTTTATAGACCATTTACATATTAAAAATTTTGGCCATATGCCCAAACATAAGGCAAATGGTTCCATGTTTTGCAAATTGTCTTTTGTCAGGTTTATCAACAAATTCTATTTTGTAAATTCACTCAAATTGTACTTTAACATGTAAGTTAATAGTATTTCTCATTTATATATTATTCCTTTGTTTTATGGTTTATTCGCTTCTTTTTTATTCATAGCTATTAATCAATTTTGAAATAATGCATTATGTGAGATGAGAGTCTCACTTCATTTTAGCCCAAGTAAATAAATACTCCAATGATTTCTAGTACCCCTTCATGTGTATGTGTATATGTGTGTACAAACAAACATGGGTAGATCTATTTAGAATTATTTAATTTCACTTTTCTGTCAGGTAGTGTTATTTCCACATCATGTTTTATTTATCATAGTTTTAAAAGGCAGTTTATTCATTACACGGAATTAACAACTAATCCCTTGCTATTTTTTAAATACCACAAAATAAAAATACAAAGCTTATTAGATTTAATCAAATGCAAGTTAAATATTAATTTATACATTAATATACAATAGAATGTATTTTCATCTAATTATTGATCAATTTTTATACTATCAAATTAATTTCCAAGAATAGAAATAAGGAAATTAAAACATGTAGATGAGGGAAAAACAGAACTGATGCTTCTGCATTAACCTTTAACTATGAACCAGCTGGTTTGGGTGGAATTCCTATGGGAATTTGAAAGGACTGGAGGAATGTTCTGCAATACTGAGCTTTCTGGTTGATGGTTTGTGATTCTGATCTATGGGGAGGCAAAAGATCATCCTATTTCCAATTGGATGGCTGGTTTCTCTTGTTCTCTGCTAGGACAGTATGTTGGCCATTGATTCAGTTTGTCAACCTCACTCAACTACCTCTCAAGAAAGTGAAGGTCTTAATAAGCTTAGTTGCCAAGCTCTTTGAATTTTCATCTTTTTCAGTCTCTTTCTAGGTATTAAGTGAGAAACGGGAGCCCCATATTAGAAGGGATATCTGTTTCGGTTTTGTTATGATGGTGAAAAAATTCAAAGCAATGTCCAGAACCATGCCCAATAAACTCTGCAGTTATTTATGTTTGTGATAAATGCATGCACTAATTCAATGAAAATGAGAGAGCTTATTTTTCATTCTTATACCTATTTCTAATTATTATTACAGGAAGTGGGTGTAAAATAATCCCCTAAAATTAAGCCGGAAAATAAAACATTTTCCATATCCATTATGTGGAATATACTAAAAGATGGGTCAGAAGATCAAAAGAATCATTTTCCTCAATGATTCTTAGAGTTGATAAGTGGTGTGTACAAAGTATATTTCCCCCAAATATCCTAATCTTTAAATTTTTCTTTATGCTATTATCTCCATCTTCAATTCAATGAGAAAATCGATTTTTCTCTTACTACAACTGATCCATTATATAGTATGGTGGATATATTATGTTTTCTTTTCATTTATAAATATACATTTAATATTTGGCATGTTTATTTGTCCTATTTAAAACTTCTTTAGTTGGTATTACTTAACAGAAATATTTATGAAGGACATGACAATATATGATGTATCTCCTTTATTTCCATGATTTATTGTTTAATTAGTTATAGCATTTTCATGCTTCAGTTATGTCTTAAATAAGCCAAGTCAACATTTATTTTTGGCCAATGTATAAGTACAAATGGACTGGGAAGGTTTTACATGGCAAATATTATGCCAATAAAGGTATTATTCTTGAAAATTTCCAGTGACAGATTTTATAGCATGTTTTTATCAGATGTTGTGTTTGAGCTATATTCTAATATACCTCCCAGTTTTAAAAATGTCTTCCAAATTGCTTAATAGGATTTATTTGATTTTTGTATACCTGAGGACTATTGTATATGGCACTTTTATTGTGACTACTCAGAGAGCACTTCCTTGTGACCATTATATGCTGTTAGATGTCAATTAGGACAGACATTGTGACTTTATGCAAAGTTGTATGTAATGTAATGATAAAAAGTACTTCGGTTATTGTTTGCTTTTGCTAAACATTGTGCTTGTGTGTGTGTGTGTGTGTGTGTGTGTGTGTGTGTGTGTACTTTGCACTGTTTTTATCAGCTTCATTTTGTTCAACTACCTTGAAATATAGCTGTAATTGTAGATATGGAAACTGAAACACAGAGAAGTTAATCACAATCAGCTAACACGTGCTAAAGCCAACATTTAAACACATGCATGTCTGAATCTTTTCTCTATGCCTAATATAATATACAAATAAACTGCCGATGCTTTTGTAGACATCCTAAATATCTTTATTAGTCTATTAGAATTGCCAAATCACACACTTAAGGAACTCAGTGGAAACAATGTGAAGCCAGAAGAGATTTACATGTGAAGACATATAAACTAGTTTTAATTTTTTCATATATTTAAATATGCCTTACCGAAAGGATAGAGTTCATGAATCCAATGGGAGCTATACATGTAATTTCCAGTGATTTTTCTAAAGCATTCTACTTTGCATCACCACTTTGCATCTAATCACAGAATAAAGACTCAATTTGAGAAAATGCCTCTAGTACAAACATGACCATCTATAACCATTTGAAATGGTTGCTATGCAGCTCGGTTTCCCTGCTGAGGATGGAGGATCTTTTGTCAAAAATCTAACTATTGGTAGAGTCAAATTTGAACACACATAATCTACATAATTGCAATGGTTTGGGGTTTTTAACAAAGTAATCTAGCCCAGTAGATACAAACCACCTGCTGTGAGTCATGATTACTTGTTTGGTGTGTTACAAGGTATTTGTATAAAGCTAAGAAACACACATTTTTAAATGCTCTACATTTTTTTCTTTACAAATTACAGTAGAATGAAAATTACACCAGTATTATTTATTCTTACTTTCTTTCATCTGATAAAATTTCTTTCAGGTGGAATACAAGAAATGCACCTACTATGGATATACATTGTCTAGGGGTGGGGGAAGTGGTGATCAAAGTTGTAGCATTCTGGGTGGGCCATGGTGGCTCAGCAGGTAAGAACGCTGGCCTGCCATGCCAGAGGACCCGGGTTCATTTCCTGGTGCCTGCCCGTG
Source organism: Myrmecophaga tridactyla (assembly GCA_004026745.1). Classification (NCBI taxonomy): domain Eukaryota; kingdom Metazoa; phylum Chordata; class Mammalia; order Pilosa; family Myrmecophagidae; genus Myrmecophaga; species Myrmecophaga tridactyla. The sequence goes on from PVIY010019248.1 coordinate 22,142, forward strand.
TAAAAAAAAAAAAAAAAGTTGTAGTATTCTAAATTTCTAGGACTATTAGTATACAAGATATAGACTTTAGATTTGTTAAGTAAAGTATGCATGTTACAAATTTAAAAGTAACTACAAAAATGGTCACTATGTAAATTCCAAACCAGTACAGGGGAAAAAAACATAACCCAGAAAATTTTATCAATACAATGGCTTGCAGGGAATTAGAAGAGCAAATCGAAGAACAAGCACAAAAGAATTGGTAGAAAAAAAATACAAATATATTAGTAATCAACATTATGCAACATGAGTGCTAGGGTAGTAAATCAGTTGAAAATTGCTGATTTACATGATACTCTGCAAACCAAGGATCTTAGGCAGATGCTGAAATTTTGACACCCATAAAATTTTTCTGATCATGGCATAATGGATAATCAAAAACATTTGATTTAAGAGTCTTGGCAGAATGTTTTGTGTTGTCATGTGTTGACAAGATTTCTACTTCTCCAGTGCTAAAATGGCTGACATCCCAATTTAATGAGTTGTCCCAAGTCATCTCCTCTTGCAATACCCTGTTATTTTTGCCTCATTCATAATAACCAGCACATATTTGTACATTAGTTTAATATCTATTCTTAATTGTCATCCCTGTCAAGGCAGAGACCAGGTCTATTTTGTTCACCAATGTGTTCCCAGTACGTGATACAGCACCCACACACAGAGAGTATCACAAAATTCATATTAGATGAGTAAATGAATGTCACTGACTTGTTGAGATAATTTCCACCCTATGCAGCAATAGAAAATGAGCCATTTAGATACATTGCTGTGCTGGTTTGAAAGGATGTATGTCCCCTAGAAAAGCCATGTTTTATTCTAAATCCCCTTTCATAGAGGCAGAATAATCCCTATTCAATACTGTATGTTTGAAACTGTAATCAAATCATCTCCCTGGAGATGTGATTTAATCAAGAGTGATTGTTAAACTGGATTAGGGGATGTGTCTCCACCCATTTGGGTGGGTCTTGGTTGGTTTACTGGAGTCCTAATAAGGAGGAAACATTTTGGAGAATGAGGGATTCAGAGAGAGCGAAGAAGAATGACATAGCCATAAGAAGCAGAGAGTCCATTAACCAGAGACGTTTGGAGATGAAGAAGGAAAACATCTCCCGGGGAGCTTCGTGAAACCGGAAGCCAGGAGAGAAACCTAGCAGATGACGCCGTGTTCGCCATGTGCCCTTCCAGCTGAGAGAGAAGCCCTGATTATGTTCACCATGTGCCCGTCCACTTGAGAGAGAAACCTTGAACTTCATTGGCCTTCTTGAACCAAGGTATCTTTCCCTGGATGGATGCCTTTGCTTGGATATTTCTATGGACTTGTTTTAATTGGGACATTTTCTCAGCCTTAGAACTGTAAACTAGCAACTTATTAAATTTCCCTTTTTAAAAGCCATTTTATTTCTGGTATTTTGCTTTCCGGCAGCTAGCAAACTAGAACAATTGCCATACTTAAATGTCTGAAGAATTGCATATTAAGGGCTATACAATTCCCTGTAATTGAAATGAAGGCTCTCTGAAAATATATCTTGACAATTATAATTAGAGATTATTGGAATACTTAAACTTACCCCATTATTTCTTCTATCATGTATGAAGTATTTCAGGCATATTGTCGAGGGGACATAGACTGTGTATATACTTTGAGAACTACTTACAACAGGGGCTTCCTGCAGTTGCTCTTATGCAATTCTGAGTTTATCTAGAATAACAGCGAAAGATCAAATTTTGGGAGTTCTCCCTTGGCTTACAAATAGCTTCATAGCACTTATCATAGTTTTCAATTATATATTTATTGCTTATATTTATTTAACATCTTGTTCTAGTTTGCTAGCTGCTAGAATGCAACACACCAGAGATGGATTGGCTTTTGATAAAAGGGGATTTATTTTGTTAGTTCTTCAGAGGAAAGGCAGCTAACTTTCCACTGAGGTTCTTTCTTATGTGGGAAGGCACAGGGTGCTCTCTGCTGGCCTTTTCTCCAGGCCTCTGGGTTCCAACAACATTCTCTGGGGTGATTTCTTTCTTCATCTCCAAGGGCCTGGGCTGAGCTGCGAGTGCTGAGATGAGGTATGCGGAGCTGCTTGGGCTATGCTGTGTTGAGCTCTCTCATTTAAGCACTAGCCAATTAAGTCAATCACCATTCATTGCAGCAGGCATGCCTCCTAGCCGACTGCAGATGGAAATCAGCAAGAAATGAGGTTCACATACCATTGGCTCATGCCCACAGCAACAGAACTAGGTGCCTTCACCTGGCCAAGTTGACAACTGAATCTAACTACCACACATCTGTATGTTCCTTAAAGAGGGATGATTATCCTCATTCTCTATACTATTTGTAGATATATATATTGTTCTCGTCATTTATCGGGTTTTTTTTTTGGTCTGCCTAGGCATGGAAGACATGCGCTTTATAATTTCTTAAAAATGGAGTCACAGAGCCTATAACCATTTGTAGTACTTGAAGATATTGTAGAGTGGCAGTAAATTTTATTGTGCATTTTAGGAGTGTTTTCATTCTCCTCAGGGGTTTTGGAATGGGTTCATAGAAGAAAATCTTTTCAAAATCACAATACAAAAACTCTAGAAAAGTAACCATACCTATAAGTCTAGATGCAGGAAAGTTTTCCCAATATAAGCACTTTTCTATAATTAACATTTTTCAGAGTTGAAAACTGGCAGGTGTTCTTTTGGATTATACTGTTCTCTTCACTGACCAGACGGTGTCCTCATAGAAGAACAAATATGCTTGCAAAGTTTCATCAGTATCATTTCATAGAAAGGTTGTCTTTTTATGACTATATTAAATATATATATTATATATAATATTATATATAATATATATATATAATTCTGTAGAATTTCTTCTAAAATACAAATAGTGCCAAAATTAAATAGAAAAAAAATAGAATCACAAAGTTTTTAAACCCAGATCATGATGAGACAGAAACAGAGCAAATGTTATCTTTTCCTTCTTGAGGTGAGTAAAAGGAGAAAATATTCAAGGAAATATGTTTCACAGATATCAACGTTATTGGTATTCAAATATGCAAAAGTTTACTGCAGAAGTAAAATTCTATAGCCATATTCATTAGTATGTTTTGGAATATCTTTTATAATAATATTATACTTGTTTGTTTCATTTTGGTTTACGTGTGGGAAGATATCATAGTTGATGTGGCAACAGCATATCAGTGACTGGCACTGTAGAAAAGGAAAAGAGATGAGACAGATGGACAGTGCCAGAAGGTATGAGAAGCCTTTGTAGTTATCCTCATACCCATTATACTCACACTGTGAATTGGTATATCAGGGATGGTTTGTGAACAATGCTTGTGATAACACTCTCTGGAAAAGAGGATCAGTTGTATGTCTGCTTTTTTTTTTCCGTGCAAAGATCTTGAATTTAAAAGGAAGTTGTCGTACTATGCAACTTTACTTTGTTCTATTGAGTCTGTATGTATCACAAATAAAACTGAATGTTGCAAAGAATTCACATAATAGAGAACCGTAATGGAAAGGAGTTCAGAGGATAATCCACTGTCTCTTAGGCTCTGCATTTATGCATCACATTCTCTTTAATATTGAGTCTGCTGTGTATGGCGTGCATTTGAAGATTCTCTGGGTAAGATGGGGAACACCTACTAGAAGTAGTCATGACTAGGTATTGGAGTTATTATGACTAGGTGTTGGAATGATTATTATGCCAAAATGTGGGCATGTTAATTGGTTTCCAAGCTACCAAAATATATACCACACAACGGGTTGGTCTTAAACCATGGGAATGCATAGGCTCACAGTTTTAAAACTAGAAGAAGTCCAAAATCAAGACATCAGAAAGGCGATGCTTTCTCCCTGAAGACTGCAGTGTTCAGGGCTGGCTGCTGGTGAGCTTCCCGTTTTTGACTTTTCTGACACATGGCAATGCATGTGGTGGCATCTCCTCTTCTTTCTCTGCCAGTTGCTGGTGACTCCTTACTGGCTCTTCCTGAGGCTTTCTCTCAGTTGCCTTCTCCTAAAGACCTCTAGCAATGGGATTAAGATCCTGATTCAGGTGGCCACACCCTAACTAAAACCAACCTCATCAAAAGGTTCTATTTAAAGTGGGTTCATACCCACAGGAGTAGATTAAAATTAATAACATGTTTTTCTGGTGTACATAATTTAGCCTGCCACAGTATTGTTATTGATAAGTTTGAGGACTAAATGGACCTTTATGCTACCAATTATTTTCTGAACATTTTATATGAGTTTACTAAAATACTATAGTATTTTCATAGGTGTGAAACCAGTGAAATCTCACTTTGGATGTAGTAGAAAATAGATTACATTTTATAACAACTCTTAACTCTCTCTCTTTTCTTATTTTTTCCTTTCCCAAGAGTAAATTTGCATATAGTAATTTCAAATACTTTGAAAATACTATGCAATGCTATACAGTGCTAAACAAGTATATACTATTAGACTTATCACTATTAACACATTTCATTGATTCTAAGATGTTCCTTTCTTAACATTTATTTATCTCTGAAATTGGGATGGATATAACAATCTATAGTATTTCACATTTATAATTTGCACACTGTATTTTGTGCTTTCATATATTTTCAACCCTGGCTTGATGAAATTACTTGAGGAGTGTTAGTTTTGTAATATTTTGTTTTGCTTTTAAACACTTTAACACTAACCCCTGGGTTCTACCACCAGGTTTTCTGATTTAATTAGTTTGCAGTAGGTCTTGGCATTTGGATCTCTTTTTTTTTCTTTTTCCATAGGCAGACACCGAGAATCAAACCTGGGTCTCTGACATGGCGGATGAGAACTCTGCCTGCTGAGCTACCATGGCCCACACGTATTTGGAAATTTTAAAAGCTTGCAGGGGAGCGTAATGCACAAGCAGGATTGAGAGCTACTAATCTAAGTATTTGAGAGTTGATTACATATAAAATTGTGGTTTTTAAAACCAAGACCACTTAAAAGACATGTAAATGACAGCCATCACTGAATCCCTTCCCCAGAGATTATGCTTCAGTAGATTTAAATCAAGGCCTTGGAATCAATGTGTTTGTTTGTTTGTTTTTAAGTCTGCCGCTGATACACAGAGATTCACTGATGAGACAGTTCTTTGAGAAACACTGTCTACTTCCAGAGAATGATGGGCAGTTTCCAGAGATGTATTATACTTCAGGTACATGTCCTTCAGGCTTATTCTTGTAACCTTCACTATTGTCTCCTTTTTAAACTGTATTGAGATGCATCTAGATTTATGAAAGGGTTGTTTTTCTGAAAACTCTTCTCCAGAATTGCCTCTGGGTTTAGGGGTTGTTTCCCAGCATACTTCTTAGTGCTTTTGGTTGTCTAACACAGGAAATGATCCATCTGCTATAAACCTGTTGCCATAGGAAAGACCTCAGGGTCCCTTTTTCCTCATAACTATCTTTCTCTTGCAAGGTTTAAAGCCAAATAATGTAAATTTTCTTCCTAAGCAGTGGCTAAAGAAGAATAGATACAGTTTTGAGTTTGTTTGTTTGTGTTTTTAAGGTTTTTCACTAGTATTAACAAGTGGAAAACCAAAAGAATTAAATGAAGCTCACCAAGGCTTAAAAGTTTAAAGTAATAGCTTTCTAAGTCTTCTTTGAAGTGTAACTGTTAAAGTAATCTTTACTCTTGTTTAACTTCTCCGGGGAGTTAGAGACAGCCAGGCAAGCCTTCTAGCTACATTTTGATGCTTCAGACTAAGGCATTGACAGTCTCTAACCACTTAAATTCTCTTTTTCACACTCATTGTCTTCTTTCTTACCTTCATTTCCATAGGTGTAGGTGCAGTGCACAAGTAAATCTGGCATTATGGGAATATAGCTTTAACCAAGAAAGCAAGACAGGTTTCTGCTAAGAAGCAGAAAACAACAAAATGAATATTTTAATATTATTTTTCTTGTATAATGTCAAAAAGATTATTCACAGTATCTCTGAGCAGCTGGGAAATCATTTCCAAACTATTATGGATCTCACATCATGGAGGTATTTGGCTCAATGTACTGTCATTAACATAGTTCAATATTTATTTGAAGTGATTCCTAGACACTAGCTTTCCTCTTTCCTGTCTTTTCTTGTAATCAGCGTCAAGCCTCATATTTCCTTTTGATGTTTCATGTGGATTAAGAATAAGAGGGCTTGATTAGAAAATACCAAAAAGTGCTTATATAGACATTGTGCCTTAGACACAAAAATTTTCAAGGAGGGCTAGTTGGATGGCTTGTGTGAAGATTCAAAATATATGAATTATTGTGTGCAAATAAAGTGACCAATTTTATATATATCCTTGAAACCTGTATTTTTTTATTTCATTTTTTAATCTCTCTAAGACCCTTTGAGCTTTGAAGATCCTTGGTTTGGGAAGGAGTTAAAGGAGAGTGGTTGGAAGGTGCTGTAGAGAAAATGCCCCAAAATCTAGCACCTCCTAATGATATTCTCCATAATAGGTAGATTATGGAAATTTCCCAAAGGATCATGAGCCTTATGGACATATGACATTTTCCATATGTCTTACAATTTTTTAAAAAGCATGTACAATGGAATTTTTTTTAATTTTTAAATATTTTTCATTTTTACAGCACAAACCTCAAATAGTTTATTTTGTGATATACAAATAATGTTATTCTGCAAGATAATTATGGGTGTGTGTATATATATATACATTGGGTGCAATATGTATATACATATGTTTCTACTTTAATTGTTTGATGCAGATAACTTGTAGCCTCAGAATATTTTTTTGTGGTATGGATAATCCACAAGTGTCATCCTATGAAAGCTAATACTCTTGCTTTTGCACTCATAACATGTGTGGTTCATATGCAACCCCCTTAATTCCAAAAATAGTGATTATATATACAAAAGCTCCCTTTGAGATTTTTGGTTTTTTGTTTGTTTTGTATTTTGCTTTTAATCTTGGGGCGAAGGACCTGGGCAATATCACTTCACTTCCTCCCTGAATCGCCACAATGTACAGCATGAGGCACTGTGGCATTTTAGATGTAGCCTGTAGGTTGGGATCTAAGATTCGTTTTATGAACAGAGATTGCATTTATTCCAGAGGTGGCCCTCATTTTTTATTTTGAAGTGCTGCCATTTTTGGTGCTTGGCAGAAGTAAAAGGACAACCACAAACTATAGTCCCCATGAGGATCTCATGTGGTTGATCAAGTTCCTCCTTCAGATGACTCTGCATTTATGACTTTCCTTAAGAGTAAGTTTCAGGAAGACAATCAGTGTTTTCAACTTCAGTATTGGAGATATGGTTAAGTCATCTGACTCTGAGAATTAAACAGATGTGATGGTGATTGGCTTTTTCAAGACACTAAACAAGGCATCAGTGGTAGACCTGGCCCATAGGACCATCAAGAAGTTTGAATGGCCCATTCATTCTGTACACTCTAATTCAGTTCTTTGAGTTGATGTTTCTTTCTGCCTCTCTTGCTGGCCAGTTTGTTAAATGAAGCATTGACTTTATTAATTCCGTTTGTTTTCTCTTAATTTATTGGTGCCACAGTTTGTTCTACTGAGGTAGCAAAATTTCATTACAGTCTTTTAACTACCTTATCAGTAAAAAGTACTTTGGGATGTAAATTGGCTTTGAGTAAGAGTTGGCTCATCAGTAAAAATTGGTTTTGGATGCAAATATGGTTTTGCTGTGATTTGGTTGAGCTATGAATTGTGAATTATTTTAGAAAATTATTTTACAAAATTATGGTTCCAGTCAATAGAATGTTCAGTTTGATTCAACTAAATTTAATATACATACTTGGCAATTAGTATGTTCCTAATATGTGTAAAAGCTTAGATTTAGCAAATGTGTAAAGGCACAAAAACTTACTTTAGAAAAGCCAAAAATATGGTTGATATGCTTAAGCTTATATATGTTTAATGATTAGAAGACTATATAATAAAGAGCAGCATTAATTATCAAAATAACATTGACTTTTTCTATCTTTAAACACTTTCTGAAATTGTGTTCTGATGTGTATTTGGTGTTCATGTGTAAATAGTATCTAATTCTCCTTCTGTGCTCTTAACCACTAACCACTGACATGCTATTATTATATTTATGGTTTGTTTCCAGCTGATTGTGTCTTGTAATATACTGAGTGATAATGACAGTAAATTCTTGGTGAGGTCAAAAAATAGAAACAATATCAATGGGCTGAAAATATTGAAGGAGGGTTTGTGAAGAACCCAGGAGATGAAGTAAAGAAATAGTTTTGACAAGGACAGAGAAGGAGAGAAGACACTTCAGGCAAGCAAGTAGAACATGAAAAAAAGCCTTGAATATTGAAATGGGCATGATATGAGTGAAGGTATGGGGATGGATTACCTGAGTAGAAGTCAACTCTATAGGAGTCATGTAGATAATTTTAGGCAAAGTTGTTCCTAACAACAGAGTATGGGCTTGGGCTTAGAGGACTGGACATTGGATTCAGTTTGGTAGTCTAAGGGATGCTTCTTTACAGGCTTCTGAATGGGAGTGGTACAATCAAGCAGTGTCTCCATCTGTATTGCTTACCTGTAATGTTGGAACAAGCTGCTGGGAGAGGTCTCTACATAGGAAAAAGTGACAGAAAGAAGGTATGAGTGGTTCATACACATGGCCAAAGGAAGAAAAAGCAGCAGAAAGACTGAAAAGACTCTAAGTTTTGCATGAACAGCAGGAATGTCAGGCATAAGCCTTTGCAGTGAAAACTGTAAATATTCAACTGAAGGGACCTGTACTTAAAGCATGGCCCTGGGCTTAATATGGAGATAAATTCAGTTTCTAGGTGTGTACAAAAGGAAGAAAAGGACTTTATTTTGGTTCGGCATGAGCAGAAAGGTAAAGGAAAAAAAAAAAAAAAACAAGGAACATGTCAAATTGGGTAAGCAGATTTTGCATCCAAGCACTATAGTTTAACATTAAAAAGATTACAAATAATAACTTGAGCCTTGAAGTCATTTTGTAGTTGATGAACAATTGAATGAAAAAAGACTTGTTCTAGTTTAGGATTCAAACAGGGTTTGAGTTGGCATGATGGAGGAGTGGGGAGCAGTTTAAAGTGGAATACCATGGTAGAAAGAATAATGGCTACCAAAGATGTTTACATCCTAATCCTTGGAACCTGTGAACATGTTTGGTTACATGGAATAGGAGAATTAAGGTTGCAGATGGAATTAAGGTTGCTAATCAGATGACTTTAAAATATGGATGCTATCCTGGTTTATCTGCATGAGCCCAATATTTTCACAAGGGTCTTTAACATGTGGAAGAGGGGCTCATAAGAGTCAGTTTTAGAGTGATGGGATGTGAGAAGGACCAGATTAGCCATGGCTGGTTTTGAAGATGACTGAGCACATTTCTGATTTCTTTGTAATGGGTTAACTCTTACACTCTAGTGGTTTCAAATGTTACATATTTTCCACAATTGATTAGTACCTTTATATACTCAACCTTCACTCCCTTCTTCAAATTCCATCTGTATTTCCAAATGACTTACTGGTACCTTTACAAAGATACATCAAGCTCAACTTGTCTACAAACAAATTTACCCCATTCTTTTTTGTCCCAGATGCCTTTTAAACATTTCAATTCCTTTTAGACATCTAAATATCTTTTGAAAATCTTTTACATCAGATCTTTAATCTTTCCGGTTAGTTAAATCATTTACTTTTATTCACATTTCATCACCAGTACTGGGGAGAAGAGGGTTTCAAAAGAAATTAATATTTAACAAGCACTCAATATATGTCAGGTATCTTTACTTATAAAATGAAATGGGGCTAATTTTTAATTGTTAAAGTAATTTATTTAAACTTAGGCACCAAGTTTCCCTGTCTCTCCAAGCATTTATCATTATTGGGGAGAGATTATAACCATATAGAACAGAGGGATTGGCAAACATTTTTCTGTAGAAGGCTTTAGTAAGTATTTAGCATCTTCAGGCCAAATACTTTCTCTGTTACATATTCTTCTTGGGATGTTGGAGTTTTTAAAAGAACACTTTTAAGACGTAAAAATTATTTTCAGCAATGGACTATTCAAACGCAGGGCAGATTTGGCCGACCCTCTGAGGTTTGTCAACTAGAGCAAATAGAACTTTGCTGAAATTTATCATAGTGTGAAACTATTCTTGATAGCCAGACTTTGTTGAGAAAATGCTTTTTTTTTGTCCTTTAAGTTATAAATATTTCCTTTTATTTATCAATAATTGGTTCTGGTGAAATTGAACTCTTTTTACTATAAGCTATAGAACAGAGGAAATGGATTTAAGGGATAGTTCCAACAAACAGGAAGGGGCAGTAAGGAGAGCTTCTGGAGCTGAGATGTAAAGTCAAGAAAAGAGAGATGTAAGTGTACTTCTCCCACTCAACAGGTCAAATCTCAGGGTGTAGGGATGGCAAAAATATCCAGTAAGGTTTGGAGAGGGATCCTAAAAGAGAGGGACTTGTTCTTTCCTAACCAATGTGTAACCAAAGAAAATTACCAAATCCTTTCAAGAAGCTTCCACTCAACAGGTCAAATCTCAGGGTGTACGGATGGCAAAAATATCCAGTAAGGTTTGGAGAGGGATCCTAAAAGAGAGGGACATGTTCTTTCTTAACCAATGTGTAACCAAAGAAAATTACCAAATCCTTTCAAGAAGCACCACATCTTTGGGGCTGGCTTTTATCTCTTGGCTTCCCTTGGGTCTCTCCAGGTTCAATCTTGCTTAACATCTCATGGGGATGTCCACTGGGCTTCAAGCATCTCCAGACATCCATGTCTTTGTTCTGTGAAGCAACTGTTTTCCAAGCATCTACATCTGTTCTCTCTGTCAGCTCTAAAGTTTCTGTCATTTCTGGCTGTCTCCAATATGTTTCCTCCTTTAAAGGATTTGGTTAAACTAATCAAGCCCACCTGGAATGAGTGGAGTCACACCTCCACCTAATCAAAGATCACATCCACAATTGAGCATGTCATATTTCCATGGAGATAATCTAATCATGTTTTCCAATTTACAGTGCTGAATAGGAATTAAAAGAAATGGCTGTTCCCACAAGATTGGATCAGGATTAAAACATGGTTTTTCTGGGGTACATAATGCTTTCAAACTGCCACAAACTTCAATTAGAAATATGAATGAAATGGACCTAGTTAGGACTAAGGCAAATCAGAAGATAGGGTAAAGGTTAAAATCTCAACTTCTGTGTGAGATCAAAGAAGAGATGTTTATTTGGTCCAAAATTTAAATTTTCTGTAATGTACTATCTAATTTAAACTGTCTGGTCAGTTTATTTGAACAAACTAATTCATGGAACCTAGAAGAGGGAACGAGATGATATTCTGTGCAGGTAATGTAATACAATAATACATACCAGAGTATTTGGGGCAGAAAATAAAAAAAAGTATTTGCAAAGTCCTCTTGAGGGACTGGAGAAAAATGTGGAACTATTAAACTTCCCCACCTGGGGAATTTGTGATATTCTCTCAGACATTATCTCTCAATTTAATAAGCTAAGCCTTTGATCTTGAGGCTTGCACTTACAAAACTTATTTCTGCAATGGCAAAGCTAGGTCTACATGTAATTATGCTTAAGAGTCACCCCCAGAGAGCCTCTTTTATTGCTCAGATGTGGCCCTTCTCTTCAAGCCAACTCTGCACATAAACTCACTACCCTTCCCCCTATGTGGAACATGACTTCCAGGGGTGTAAGTCTCCCTGGCAACATGGCACGTGATTCCCAGAGATGAGCCTGGCCCTGGCATCATGGGATTGAGAATGCCTTATTGATTAAATGGGAGAAAAGAAATGGAACAAAGTAAAGTTTCAGTGGCTAAGAGATTTCAAATGGAGTCAAGAGGTCATTCTGGAAGTTACTTTTATGGAAGCTTTAGCCAGTGTCATACTACCATCGTATGCCAAGCCCCAACCAACAGTATTCCTGAAAATCTTAGGGAGTGCCCTGGGCTCTACATTTCTATTAAAGTTTTTCTTAGTAAGTTTATTTTTTTCAGAAACATAAATCATCTAGATTGATCCTATGACTGATAAGCCCTGAAACCCAGAGGTACCAGTCTCTCTAAGAACAATAACCAGGTCCATTCTTCTACCCTACAAGGGCAACACGCTTTTACATCACGACGAAGTTAGAATGGTCATTGTCCAGATATCCCTGAAGATTGAGAGAAAGATCAAATGAGAGGCAGGAGGTGTAACTGAGAAATTAGGATTTAACAAATGACTGTGGCTATTGACTCATAATACAGATACTTCCTTTTAGGTTCTAACATTTTAGAATAGCCAGAAGGAAATACCTGAAACTGTTCAACTGCAATCCAGTAGCCCTGATCTTCTTTGTTAATGATTGAATATTATTCTGCAGAGAAAAAAAAGTCAATTGCCTGTGTTTGTATGGATCTACATCTGGATGATTTGTTCTGTTTCATTGAGTATCATCAGTACTACATTATCTTAATTAACCTACCTCAACTGTAAGTTTTAAAGTTGGGTAGAGTTCAATGCTAGTGGTCAATAAGAGTGAAGGGTAAGGGGTATGGATGTTTGGGTTTTCTTTTTTCTTTGTTTTTTTCTGGAGTAATGCAAATGTTCTAAAAATGTTCATGGCAATGAATGTACTACTATGTGTTGTTACTGTGAACCACTGATTGTATATTGTGGATGGATTATATGGTGCGTGAATATAACTCAATAAAATTAAAATTTTAATTTTAAATTTAAAAAAAAGAAGCACCTCATCTCATTGCTTAAAAATGGTAGAGTAACATTAAGGGAGGAAAGTGGTAGACAAGGGCCTGAGATATCCTTTCATCCAGCCCCGTGAGTGAGCACTGTGGATGTCTACTTTACCTGATCCTTTACTTATCTGTGTCTCCAGCTGCTTTCTGATGGCTGCTATAGGGGAGACCACAAATGACCCCTTAGTACAGTCCAGTTACCCAACAGAGCCGTAACACTCATTATTTGTCACTATATTTTGGGGTGATTCATTATGCAACTGTGGATAATTGAAATACAGCCTGTTCTAGTCTGCTAGCTGCCGGAATGCAATATACCAGAAACAGAATGGCTTTTAAAAAGGGGAATTTAATAAGTTGCTAGTTTACAGTTCTAAGGCCGAGAAAATGTCCCAATTAAAATAAATCTATAGAAATGTCCAATCAAAGGTATCCAGGGAAGGATACCTTGGTTCAAAAAGGCTGATGAAGTTCAGGGTTTCTCTCTCAAGTGGAAGGGTACATGGCAAACACAGCATCAACTGCTAGCTTCTTCTCCTAGTTTCCTGTTTCATGAAGTCCCTGGGAAGTGTTTTCCTTCTACATCTTCAAAGGTCGCAGGCTAGTGGGCTCTCTGCTTATCTTGGCTATGTTGTTTTTCTCTGGCTCTCTCCGAATCAGTTTCATTCTCCAAAATGTTTCCTCTTTTATAGGACTCTAGAAACTTATCAAGACCCACCCAAATGGGTGGAGACATGTTGTCACCTAATCCAGTTTAACAACCACTCTTGATTAAATCACATCTCCAGGGAGATGATCTGATTACAGTTTCAAACATACAGTACTGAATAGGGATTATTCTCTGCCTTTATGAAATGGGATTTATATTAAAACACGGCTTTTAATATAAAGGGACATACATCCTTTCAAACCAGCACATAGCCTAAGAAAAACTTCATCACTACATGGAGAAGAACTGTCTAGGTTAGTCATCCATACCAGAAGTGGATTTTGTATGAGTAAGAAATAGCCTTTCATATATTAAGCCAATTAGGCTTTTTTGGGTTTTTACCACAGCATAACATATGGGTTCTCAAAGAAATGTGGGCTTTGGTGCTCGTTGGTTAGCAAAGTATGGTCTGCAGAACCCTGAGAACTGCAAGACCATCTGCAAGGCCAAAGGTCTTTTTTATATAATATCTGTTTCATTGATGATAGAAAAGCAATAATATTTAAAAATTCTGTTGCTGTATTACAAATCTAGGCAATGGCAACAGAAAGTATGAGGAGTCATTGTATTCTTCACTGGTATGCACTTGCAATTAAAATACTGATGATTTCACTTAATGTCTTTGGTGAGGTAGTAAAAATTGGTAATTTTCAAATCTTGCTCATTGAGTACACACCTCTTTATTACTCTGTGTGATGAAATGAAATTAAGCATAAGACTCTTTTGCATGACAAAATTCAATGGTTGGGCTCAAGAAAAAGTATGTGTGTGTTTTTTTTCTCTGCATTGGAGTTCAACTAGCTTCAATTTTTTTCTTTCTTCCTGGATCCTTACTTTCATTTGGAAGAATGCTGACAGAAATTATGGTTATTCAGACTTGCACATCAGGCAGATATTTTCCTGAAAATGATAAAAGGCTGTCATTTAAAGAAAAACCACTGGTTATATTTGCTTCCAGTTTTAAAATAAGAGCTTCCAAGGAAAAATTAGAATTTTGGTGTCTTTTAGTTTGTAAACTGCCAGAATGCAACATACCAGAAATGGAACGGCTTTCAGAAAGGGGATTAATTAAGTTGCAGGTTTACAGTTCTAAGGCCACAGAAATGTGCAAACTAAGGGATCCAGAAAAAGATACTTTAACTGCAAAAAATGGTCAGATAATGTTCGGGTTTCTCTCTCAGCTGGGAAGGCACGAGATGATATCTGCTAGTTTTCTCTCCACATTTCATAAGGCTTTCCAGGGGGCGTTTTCCTTTGGCATCTCCAAAGGTCTCTGACTGTGTGGGCTGTGTGGGCTCTTTTTGGCTCAAAAGCTTTTTACAAAATGGTTCCCTCTTAAAGGGCTCCAGTAAATGACCCCACCTTGAATGGTTGGAGATGCATCTCCATAGAAAACATCTAATCAAAAGTTACTACACACAACTGGGGGGTTACATCTCCATGGAAACGATAAAAAAGATCCCACCCTGCATTACTGAATGAGGATTAAAGAACATGGCTTTTCTGGGGTACACAACAGATTCAGACTGGCACAGTGTATTAGGCAGAAAAATGGTCCTCCCCAAAGAGATCTACAACTTAAATCCCATGAACATTTTATATTATCTGGCAAAAGGGATTTTGCAACTATAATTAAGTTTATAAACCTTAAGACAAGGAGGGTATCCTGGATTTTCCAGCTAAGACCAATCTAATTATGTGAGACCTTAAAAACAGGAACATTTCTCTGAGGAGATGTGGCAGAAGAGAAAGCCAGTGATATCTGAATCATGATAAGGACCTGAAATGATCTTGCGAGATTTACAATGGAGAGAATAATGTGATGAGGAGTGCAGACTTAAGGAAGAGAGAGTGTCTCCTCTCTGGTAGGCAGTGAAGAAACAAGGGCCACAGTCCTACAACCTTAAGGAACTGAATTTTCGCAAGAGTCTGAAAGAGCTTGGAAGCAGATTATCCTCCAGAGGCTCCAGATAAAAGCCCAAGCTGGCCAGTACCTTGTTTTTTGGCCTTGTGAGACTCAGAGCAAAATAACCAACTGAGTCCACCCAGACTTATAAACTACACAACTGAAAGAAAATGAACGTGTGTTGTTTTAAGATGCTAAGTTTTCATAATTTAACATAGCAATAATAGAAAACTATGTACATTTGAACATGTATTTGTCATCATGAGCTTGATCTCTTTCTCATGAGATCACTGGTGATATTAATTAATTTTTTTGATGTTTCTAATGAAATGTGTTAACACATAGAGGATCCAGAAAACTTATTCAACCAATATTTTCCAGAAGATGTTGCAAAATCATACATGAGTAAAAGACCCATTCAAATTTCAGGGTAGATTGATAGATTTTAATATAACAGAGTGCAGCAAATTTCTAGGTATGGCTTCAGATTATTCAAGTATGACTTACTCTTAAGAAGCTGTCACTTGTTGAATTGAATTTCATTGTAGTATCAAAGAAGAATGCTCATAATTATGCACAAAAAAACATTAGAATGCTCCTCCCTTTTCCAAATAAATATCAATATGAGGCTTCAGTTTCTTCACATTTTTCACCTAAAACAACATACTGCAACAGTAGAGTTAGTTAGGTAAATCTAGGTATCTCCTATTAAGCCAGATATACAGACATCAAATAATTTGCAAAATGTAAAATAATGTTACTCTCCTCATGGCCTTTTTGAAAATGTAGTCATATTTCATTTCTTTTAATTAATATGTAATGATTTTTTACTCTTATTTGTAAGTGATGTAATAAATCCTTACATTTACCTGTGGTTAATTTCTAATATGGTAAATATCAACAGATTCCACCCACAAAAAACAAAATGTTTTGCAATCCTTAATAATCTTTAATGTGCAAAAGTTTCTGAGATTAAAATATTTGAGAATCACTGACCCCACTCACCACTGTGAATAACAGACTGAAGTCCCCTCACTTAGTTCTCAAAGAAAAGAGCTCTTCTACCTGCACCCAGAAGGACCTTGAGAAGAGGGAGGGAACATGTTTTGAGAGTGGAGAGGCAGCTCTGATTTTGAAGATGCCTTTTGAACTGAATGCATGAATAAAATACCTACCTTATATCAGAAGACACTAAGGTTCCTTTAATTGGCCAGATTAAGTTTACCTGCTGTTCTAGTTTGCTAGCTGCCGGAATGCAACATACCAGGAAGGGAATGGCTTTTAACAAGGGGAATTTAATAAGTTGGTAGTTTAAAGTTTTAAGGCCGAGAAAAATGTCCCAATTAAAACAAGTCTTTAGAAATGTCCAATTTAAGGCATCCAGGGAAAGATACCTTAGTTCAAGAAGGCTGACGATGTTCAACATTTCTCTCTCAGCTGGAAGGGCACATGGCGAACATGGCGGCATCTGCTGGCTTTCACGTGGCTCTAGCAAAAAGGGACTCTCTCCAAAGTGTTTCCTCTTTTAAAAGATTCCAGCGAGCAACTCCACCTTCAGTGGGTAGAGACACAGCTCCATGGAAATCATCTAATCAAAAGTTACCACCCACAATTGGGCAGGTCACATCTTCATGGAAACAATCAAAATGCTCCCACCCAGCAAAATTGAATGAGGCATGGCTCATTCAAAGAGCATGGCTTTTCTGGATTCCACCACAGAGTCAGACCGGCACACCTGCCTTGCACTCTCAACCCTTTTCTAATAGCAAAACCAGGAAATACAGAACAGAATAAGGTCTGTTATAGAAAAGGAATGTACTACTACCTTAATTTTATAAATGAGAACATTGAGGTTCAGAGATTGATAATATCCCTCCTTGATTAAAGAACTTACCTGTGCTGTTTGGGTAGTGTTTAAATCCCTGTGCAGACACATCTGCCCTAGGGTGGCCAGTTTCTTTGTAGTGTTATCTGTAACCGCTACCCTGCACCCCACATACCTTAGTATCTACTCAAATCAGGGGTTTGTGTGTATCCTAAATACAATAGCTTTCTTTCCTTCCATGTTCTATGCATTTGTTTATTATTCTCTCTAAGGAATGCCTTTTTTCTTTCCCAAATGCCTTTTGGAGGATCTCATACCTAAAAAAAAAAGACAATTTATATGTCACTTCTTGTCTGAAGTCTCTTGGATTAAATCCCTCAAGACCACAATCAACCATGATTAATTCCTTCCTTCTCTGTCTCCTATATGATTTTATATATATTTCCATAATGGTACTATACATTTATAAAATGAGGTAGCAGGATATTTTTTTTGATAAATTGCAGAATCTACTTTTGCATCTTTGACTTTCCATTGTACTCTGATTTCTTCTCTACTCATCCTGCCTGATTTTACTTTTAACTCACATTGACAGGTTAATTTTTAGTACAGCAGGATAAGTCAGTTGAGTTGTAGTGCTTAGGGAAGCTGAAAATTTACAGTGACAAAGGAAAGAAAATTGTTTACTTCTCAGTCTGGCCCACTGCACTGTGAACTCTTGGAAGACAATAATTCTATCTTTATATTCCCACCGTAGTTCTTGGCACCTTTAGATGCTGAGTAAATATTTGGCTGATAAATACTTGAGTGATAAAATGTTTGAATTAGATAATCTCTCCCTTGTCCTAAGGACCCTTCAAATTCTTTGGCCTTATCTTTTCTCTGAACCTCCTTACATTCCTTTCTTCTTTAATTATTCTATTCTAACTGCTTTTGTTTTCTTTCCCTATATCTATTTTATTTTTTGGATTCCTTCTTTCCTTTTCTCTGTCTTTTTTTTTTTCAATTTTGAAACAAATATATATAATACTAATTTAAGGTGACATTCAATTAGCAGCTTCTGAGGTGGACTTTCGCATCTCTCATTTTATCACCAATACATGCTTGAAGATTAGGGAGGAAATTTCACATCATGGATGAAAACAAAGGTGGACAAACTACTGCGAAAATTGTGAAAGAATATCAGTTAAATGAGAAAAATCATCAGTTATTCACCCATGGTTTAAATTATTTGATGTTGGTGAAGATGAGATTTATGACAACCATAATAAAACACTGCCACCAGTTAGCACTTAATGTTTGCTGAGACTTCTGGAAACTCGGAAAATGGTCATGGCATTTGCCATCTGGGTCTGAAAAGCCCAATGTAGTTTTTTTTATGTCTTTCAGTCTTTTACAAAAAATTTCATGAAGTGAAGATTTATAATGAAAAATAAACTTATTAGGAATGTTAATCAAAATCTAAACATACATTCAAGATATAAATATACAATTTACATTTTATATAATGTAAATTTTGGGCACAAATGTGATGAGAGATGAACAAATATTATCACATTTTTTTTAGCAAAATTGGATGGCTCAGGTTCTTGCTATAGAATATTGTATGACAAGGTCTATCCTTTTTTATGACTAACTAGTTGAGAATATATTTTTCCTTTATGTTATTAGAAAGATATTGTTCACACAGCAATTCTTAAATTTTGAGAAAATTCATCTAGGGTTTCACTTACCTGAATACTTTTGTCCTCATTATTCATCTGTTTAATAGGGTCTGTAGTGCTCTCTGCTTTACAAAGCATCTCCCTCTGTACATTTTATCCTCTTGATATTTTAGGTAGAAATTGAAAATTTATGAATTTTCAATTGTGTTCAATATGAACAGGAAAAAAAACCTACAAAGATGAGGTCTGCAATCTTCTTATACCTTCTTGAATGATGGTACAATGCTTTGAATCACACAATAAGACAATTAAGGAAGGATATTGCATTATCTTTCAGGGCTATTCCATCATGTTATCTGTTTCCTTCTTTTAGTTATTTTTAGCATCATAATTGACAAGTAATGAAGACTAATCATAAAAAAAATCTCTGGATTGATGATTAACAAAATTTTCAAGATACAGGAAAAGTAGGAATTATGAGGATCCATAATGTAGCTTAAGATATAAAGGACCCATATGGTAATCACAAGAGTGAATATGTTTTGTTCTATTTTTAAAAATAAGCAAAACTTCCCCTCTGATCCTGGGGAAAGCTTGTAAGAACAAAATTCATGAAATATTAATTTTTATTAATGGTTAGAACTAGTCATCTCATAAAAGAAACTTAAAAACTAAATTGGGTCTGATATATACTGATAATAGGTATGATCTGAGACACTTGGTCATGTATGTGATTTGCAAAAGAGCTACTATTATTATTCCTCATGTACACGAGACAAACTGAGACTTTTCTCATGTTCTTTGCCAAAGTTTCACAGCGAGTAGGCAAGAAAGTCAGTTTTACGTAAAGCCCTATGTGCATCTACACTGCTTCCCCAAAACAGAAATTCTGACTGTCTAAAAGATGGTGAAAAGTGAATTTTTCCTGTTCTTACTATCTCATCTGGGCTCAAAAACTAAGTGTTTGCATTGGTCAGAGCACAAGCCAGCACTGATCATCTTTGTACTTTGTATGTCCTTTTCTATTCGGGTAAAATAATCAGGGCAAGAAGTTGAGATGCTGAAAGAACGGTAAGGAGAGAGGCAAGTGTGATACTGAAAGGACATTTTCTCACAGGTATTATAGTGCCCATAATTGTAGTGCTCCTGGTAGATTGGACCCTGGAAGGTCTCTGCCAGCAAGGTGAGCTCTAGAATGCCGTTCATTTTCTTTTCCTGCTCTCAGTACAGCCACCTTAGACAATTCATACTGGATGCTGAAAATTAGACAAAGAACCTTTCCCATTAGTCTGCTCTACTTCTAAAGTCTAAGAGACTTCACTAGAGTGAAGCCTCATCTCCATATTGGCAGACATTAGATCTAAGTAGAGTTTTTCTCATTCAAATAACAATAAGTAATTTTAAAAGACAATAAAACAAAAACAAACTTGCGAACATGGGATGTACAAACATGGGATTACAGAGATAGAGAATATAACCCTGAATATTCTTAGGAAGAATATCTTAAAATCAATTTTCAGTAGAATGCTTTATGATAAGGCTTCTATTAAATAGGAACAAAAACATTAAGAAAAGGGGCTATACAAAATAAAGATTACAAGGAAACTAAATTGTCGTAGAAAGTCCGTTTTTAATCACAGCTGGCAAAGAGCAATCTAGGATGTGGATGACAAATTTTAAAACAAACAAAAGGCACATAACTAAGAAAGGAGATAAAAATTCCAAGAGCAAATAATGGCAGCCAACCCAACTCTTGTATTCACACAAGAGAGAAATCTATTAATCATTGTATACTCAGTCCCTAAAAATGCCTGGCACTTTCTAGTTAAATATTTGCC
This sequence comes from Myrmecophaga tridactyla, assembly GCA_004026745.1. Taxonomy (NCBI): domain Eukaryota; kingdom Metazoa; phylum Chordata; class Mammalia; order Pilosa; family Myrmecophagidae; genus Myrmecophaga; species Myrmecophaga tridactyla. The sequence goes on from PVIY010019248.1 coordinate 42,885, forward strand.
AAATGGATGAATCAATGAAAGATTAAGTGAAGAAAACTTTAAACAAATGTTGCCAACCAGTAGCCCATAAGCCAAATATGACCTTCAGATATATTTTATTAGGTTTAAGAATGTAATTTTCAAAAAAAATTAAGCTAACATTTTTAAATTGGATGATTTTGTATATTCTCTTGAAATATTAGACTAATTGGGTATACTTGTTCCCCTTTTTCAAATGGCAACTATTTCTTAGGCCTGAGTAAAAGCTTTTCTCTCTATGGAGTCTTTATTCTCTCTCAGGACCCACTTCATTTGCTTATATTACTTGTGTAGACACTGGCATTATTTGAGTTTGTGAGCCCTGCCTTACAATGAAGACAAATAATTAGTAAGTGCACATTGAAATGGCTTATAACATGGCAATAAAATATGTCAAAAGAGATCTATGAATCTAAAAACATTCTGGAAAAAGCAATTAGATATATCCAGAGCAAATTCTTGCAAGTACCTACACTGAAAATAAAGACTATTTACCAAGCAGAGAAATTAGATTGAATTCAGATTTTTACTCTTTAACAATAAATATGAGAAGATAATAAAGCCACAAGTTCAGTTTTAGGAGAAATTATTACAATTAATAAATTTTGTATTCAAATTGTTTTTCTGAAGGCAGCTTTCTTAGAGGAAATAATAGGTCTTAAAAAAAACATTCCAGGCGGGCAACAGTGGCACAGTGGCAGAGCTCTCGCCTGCCATGCCGGAGACCCAGATTTGATTCCTGGTGTTTGCCCATGCAAAAAAAATAATAATAATAAAATTAAAAATAATATATATATATAATGTTGGTACCTATATATATAGATGCAATCTACAGTCAGGTAAGGCTCAAGAACAACGAAAAATTTGTTTAATAGAATAGTAGTAAGCTTTGGAATGATTTAAACATACAATTTGAATAATTCTTGCATATATAGCCACGACACAAATAATAGTATCAAAGGGTATTTTAAAAACAGAAAAAAAGACCACATATCCAAAACCAAGCACTGTACTAACAAAGGTTAAAAAATAGACATGTCACCAGGAGTCAGTGAAAAAGTGCTGTTGCTAGTTTTATATAAAAAGATTCAACAGGTAATTCACGACTTTGATAGTCAAATAAATGCACGTTAAATTATGCTTTTGAAAGAAAATCAAACAACACATACAGTGAGGATCTTGGCTGTCCCCACATGAGAAAATTCACAGAAGGAAAATTTCTATAACATCACTATAAACCAAGCTGCTACAATTATCATGGCAGCAGTTAGCATTTTTGGAGTTCAATATATATTTTGTATATCAATTGATCCACCTCTGTTGGCTAACCCATTTAATTTACAAGGCAGCCCTATCTGGGTAGATATCATTATCCCCACTTTACAAATGAACAAATAGAAACTGGGTCAGTTGATAAAGCCACCCAGCTGTACTGGATAGCTTCAGAATTCAAATTTTAGGAACATAGGCAACTTTTTCCACTAAGCAACAGTGATACTACTTAGCTTGGAATTACCCAATAGGCAAGCTCAGCCTGACTGTCCCAACTAATCACCGACTCTACCAAAAGTGAAGAAAGAAATGTTTCTGAATGATATGTCAAAAAAGAGCTTTGTAATAGTCTTTGTTGAAAAATTGGAATTTTGTTAGACTCTCTTACAAGCATTCTGTGGTTAATTTTTAAAAACATTTCAATGTATATCTGCTTTGGGAGGGGGGACCATAATGATTTCAGTGCTTAGGGCATGACAAAAATCTTTACCTAAACCAGTATTTTCCCTAGGTGTGGGCAGCAAACCATTTTTATTATAGTTACCTGGGAAAAGTGCGTAAGACATATGTCTAGTTAGCCCTGTCTCAAGCCTCTTGTTGAAATTTCTAGTGGTAAGGTCTTGAAATCTCTGGGTTTAACAAGCTCCCCAGGGCACTTTTATGGATATTAGAATGTGATAACCACTATCTAGATAAAAATCTCATTACAGCCGGGCCCCTTCTGGCCAGATTACATTCATTACATTCATTCCAGCTTCCATGTTTTCCTTTGTTTACTACAGCCTCTAAGACACCTTTATTACACCTTACTTCTTGGTGTAATGCCCCATCCCCCCACCTTGAGAATTACCTGGACCTGGAGTCTTGCTTCTACTGAAAAGAATGTAGCAAATTTATGAGATGTCACTTCGAAGATTAGGTTACAAAGAGACAGTAGATCAGGTCTTGGATGTTTTCTCTCCCTTTCCCTTAGCTCTCTCCTAAGGAGGAAACCAGATGCCCCGTCAAGAGACATCCTTAAAGAGATGTCTATAATAGTGCGGTTGGAGGCACATTTCCTGAGACTGGACAGCTTAGGCAATGAGCTTACCTTAAAATGACTGCAGCTCCAGTTGACAGATTGCCGCTTTAGCATGAGAACTTTGAGCCAGAGGCACCTAACTAAGCTGCACCCAGATTTCTGACCCACACAAACTGTGGTTTTAAAACACTAAGTGTTGGGATACTTTGTTACACATCGTGTATCTCATGCTCCCTATGGCACAGCACAAATACAGTTGTTCACATGCATTCTAAGGATTTCAGCCCTCTTCGCATTCCTCTATTTCCATTATTTCCCTTATCTTCTCTTGAGCTCTCTTTAGGATCTCCACAAACCAGTTTCTTCTCATCATCTTTGACACAAATCTGTATTTCTAGGGTCAGGCCAGTTCCTAGGTTAGGTTCATCAGGGCAGTACCACTGGTCCCCTACTTTGAAAGTGAGGCAGAATGGCACAAATTGCTGCTACTTACCAATTATGTCTGAAAACCATTACAATTCAATATCAAAATGTATTCTTTGAAGAAACTGAGTTGCCCAGGACAGCTGAGTATTTAGGATTAGAAATTATTTAGGATGAGAGATGATTATTCTCATACAGGTGATAGTAAAAGACAAAAGAAAAGATGAACCTTCTAAAGATGACAATGCAGAGTATAAACAATATTTAATGAAATGTGTGTGAGTGCAAGCATAATAGTTTCTTATGAAGGTGGATATTTTTTTTTTGTCACCTAACTGTTCAGTAGCATTTATGAACACCATCTAATTTCTAACACAAATACGTAATATGAATTTGATTTAGTAAAGCACTATGACTGCTGACCTATCCTCTTTCTCAGAACATTGAAGCCTTTCTTGGGGTAACCGAACCCCTAAAGTAATTGCCTAAGAGTAAATCTTTTGATATGGCAATAAGAT
>PVIY010019249.1:0-46150 GCA_004026745.1 Myrmecophaga tridactyla
TGGAGGAGGTGACCTGGCGTGGGGAATGTGGCTGGCGCGGGAGTGGTGGCCCATGTAGGCCAGGTGGCTTGATGCGGAGCTTAAATCACTAGAAAGTGTTCAGGGCATCTAATCACGGGTTGGGAGTTAAAAGCAGTTCCAGGTCCTGGAGGTCAATGTCTGTCTGAAAACAATACCACAGACTTGGGATCTAAGCCAGCAGGCTCTCTAGAAATTATAAAAACTGGGAAATCTGGAACTGAAGTACACCGTAACCGCAATTAAAAATTCATTGGATTTGGTTGGTAGCAGTTTACTTAGAGCTGAAGGAAGAATTGGTGAATTGGAAATTAGGACAGAAGAAAATATGTACAAACAAGTTGAGATTAAAGGTGAGAAAACTCAGAGACGAGTATAATGGACTTAGGGGAGCCACTGAACAGTCTGACCTGTGTCGTGGATGGCTCTGGCCAGCCCAGACCACCAGCACTTCCAAAAATCTCATCTGCTTTGCAGACAAGTTGGGGCCTCTGCTTCCCTGAATACTTCCCTATACCGTTCCAGGCCAGTTGGAGTTGTCTACTGAGATGCAGCTGTGTGTGATTTGGAGGCAGAAGAAAAGGACAGTCTGTTAATTTCTGCAGACCCATGCAGACAAGAGCAAATGAGAGGCTTGGGCAGCTTCCAAGTGATAAACAGGTGGGAGGCACAGTATAGGCACTAAGCTTTTCCTGGTCAAAGGAAGAGAGGTGAAGGCATGAACACTGAAATCCAGCCTGGCAAATCTGAGAAGATTTTTTATTACATCTCAAGGCCTTTGGTAATTCTCTGTGGCTCCTCCCTGAATCATCTTTGCTTTCTCATGAAAGGTGGTGCATGCGTACATCTGTATTCACTGTAGACGTACAGTGACTGTACCAGGGATTAAGTTCTGCTCTGATTCACTTTGGCTGCTCATGGATTGACAGCATGTTCAAAGGTCCTGTTTATAAATGGGTTTCCATCCACAGGACATGGACTAGGCCTGGAACCTGTCCTTTGTGGGGGCGTGATTCAATCCCCATAGCCCCCCAAACTCAGTGGCTTTAAAAAATAAACGTGTAAGTCACACTATTGGTCAGGAGTCCAAGCTCAGCTTGGTTGTGTGTCCCTGTTCTCTTATGAGGAACCGGCCAGGGCTGTGTCACTTTGGTCAGGAGGGGCTCTCTTCCAAGCTCGTTTGTGTGACTGTTGGCATGCTGAGCTTCTTGCTTGCTGTTTGCAGGACTCGTCAGTTTCTGGCCATGTGGGCCTCTCCATGGGACAGGCTGCTCACATCGTGGAAGCTGGTCTCCCTCAGGACAAGCAAGCAAGAACGGGCATGTGGGAGGGAAACCACAGCCTTTCTGTAACCTGATCCCAAAAGTGACTGCACCTCATCAGAATCCAGTGAGTCAGTCCAGCTCACACCCACCAGGAGCGGCTCCCACAAGGCAGACACATGGAGATGGGGCCTTCTCAGGGTCTGCCTACTGCAGACTGATAAAGCAAGACTTAGAGTAGGAAAAAAGATTGGCAAAACATATATCTGAGAAAGGATTCCTATCTACAATATGTAAAGAACTCCTACAAGTCAATAAGGAAAAAACAGACTACCCAGTAAAAAAATGTGCAAGAGATTTGAACAGACACAAAACAAAAGAGGTTCTGCAAATGAACAATAAATATCTGAAAGTGCTCTTCACCTCGTGAGTCATCAGGATCACGCAAATTAAAACTTAATGTGGAATAGCTACACGCCAGCAGAATGGCAGATAGTTAAAACTCAATTAGATACAGCTATACGCCCACCAGAATGCCAAATAATTAAAGGCAAACAATACCAAATATTGGAGAGGATGTTGAGCAACTGGAATTCTCAAACACAACTGGTATGAACTGGTGTAACCTTTTAAGAAAGATTTCATCTTAAAGATATGGGCAGTATCTTCCAATTTGAGGGGTGAATTCCCTGCGATCCAGAAATTGCACTCCTAGGTACATACTCAAAACTCACGCAGGCATGTGCTCCAGGAGACTTGTACAATGACAATAATATTCATAGAAGCTTGCTTGTAATGGCACAAGCTGGAAGCAATCCAAATTTCCACCTGCAAAAGAGGAGAGAAATAATTTTTGGTCTGTTCATTAAATGTAATATTATACAGCAATGAAAAATAAACTGAGGCTACCTGCAGCAGCATGGTTGAGTGTCACCAAAATAACAGAGAGAAAAGAAGCCAAACACAAGATGAAAAAATTAGTTTTATACAATTTGAAAACCAAATCTTAGGTGGTAAAGTCAAGAATGTGTTCCAGTTTGGAGAGGGAGGAGGAGCTGGGGATGCAAGTAGGCAAAGGAAGGCGCCTGCAGTGCTGGAAGTGAGCTATGCCGTGAGCCATGTGGTGGCTGTGAGACTGTGTTCTGTGTGTGCAGATCGTCTGAGCACATCCTGTTTGGCTCCCAGGCATCTCCTGATCTGTGGGGTGGATGGAGGTGCCATTTGCTGTTGTGGGGGCTTCTGAGTAAGAGCCTAATCTGAGAGAGAGAACGGTTAGGTCAGAGGATCTATGGGGCATCACATTGAAATGCCCGGTTGAGAGCTGGGCATCCTGTGAGTCAGCAATGCTCATCGTACATGATGGGAAGACGACTCAGAGCAGCTGAAGGGCAGCGGGGCCACTCTGCCCGGGTGTCTGGGGCAGGCACACGCAGCTGAAGTCAGAGCAGCAAAAGCCATACCATGGGACACTGCCGCCAGTCTCTGCTGTCCATCTCTGTCATCTCTGCTCACCTCTCGTGGCTTCACGTTACCTGCAGCTTTCATTGGGTTGTAAGATAAGTGGCTTCCCGACACCTCAAACTCACGTTCTTCCAGCTTAAGAATTCCAGTGAGGAAAGAAAGCTTTCAAACCCTAGCTCTTGTCCAGAAATTGCAGGGAGGTTACTGTTCTAGTTAGCTAGCTGCCAGAATGCAATATACCAGAAGTGGAATGGGCTTTTAAAAAGGGGAATTTAATAAGTTGCTAGTTTATAATTCTAAGGTCGAGAAAATGTCCCAATTAAAACAAGTCTATAGAAATGTCCAATCTAAGGCATCCAGGGAAAGATACCTTGGTTCAAGAAGGCCGATGAAGTTCAGGGTTTCTCTCTCAAGTGAGAAGGCACATGGCGAACACAGAGTTTCTCTCTCGTCTGGAAAGGCACATGGTGAACACGGCATCATCTGCTAGCTTCTCCTGGCTTCCTGTTTTTTGAAGCTCCCCGGGAGACCTTTTCCTTCTTCATCTTCAAAGGTTGCTGGCTGGTGGACTCTGCCTCTCGTGGCTATGTCGTTCTGCTCTGCTCTCTCTGAATCTTTCATTCTCCAAAATGTTCCCTCTTTTATAGGACTTCAGAAACTAATCAAGACCCACCCATATGGGTGGAGACACGCCTCAACCTAATCAGCATAACAACCACTCTTGATTAAATCACATCTCCAGGGGGTGATCTGATTACAGTTTCAAAGATACAATATGGAATAGGGATTAGAAGAAGTGGCTGCCTTTACAAAATGGGGCTAGGATTAAAACGTGGCTTTTCTAGGGGCCATACATCATTTCAGACCAGCACAGTCACGGGTTGGCATTGTGTGGGTGATGGGGCCTGTGTCAGCAGCTTCACTGAGTGCCTTTGTAGGTCAGGCCGGCCATACCACATGCGTGGCTGAGTGGGGGATGTGGCCGGCCAAAACACATCCAGCTTACAGCCTTCAAGCCTCGTTGGACCCAGTGAAGCAGGTGGGGGACCCGTGGAGCTAGTTCACAACTTCCTCCATAAACTAATTGTGGTTTGGAAGATGGGGGCATCCGACTGGCAGGGCCTGGTGTCCCGGTCCCGTCCCCGAGGCCAGGGAGGGTCAGGAAGAAGGGAGACTTACTAGAAGATGTATCTTGTGAGGACAAACAAAAGAGCTGGTCACATATGGGGAGAGGATATGGGTCTGGGGGGCGGCCTGGGGCCGTGGGAGCAGCCGGGTGTGGCGTGGGGGTGGGGGGGCAGAGCTGCTGGTGGCCTCCCTGCATTCTCTCTGCTCCGGGAGCGTGGCTTCTCACAGGTCTCCAGTTGGCCCACTGGGGGCGGACTGAGTGAGCTGGAAGATGGCCTCTCGGTAGACATGTAGGAAAGCCAGAGACAGGCAGTGTAGGAGAAGCAGCTGCAGCCTCCGCCTTCCAGAGTTCCAGCAAGCAAGGCCGGGTCAAATGCAGAAATGCCTGGTGAGGAAAGAGTGGCATGGATGGGATGTCGCCACTGGAAACTTGTCTGTGGTGTTTTGTCAAAGACCTCATTTTTCATTTCTAATTTTTTTTTTCTTTTATGAATGAGCAGGCACTGGGAATTGAACTCAAGTCTGGAATCGAATCCAGGTCCCCGGCATGGCAGGAGAGAATTCTGCCATTGAGCCACCGTCACACCACCCTCTAATTTTCTTTTTTTTATTTCACTTGTTCTTATTCCATTTCTTCTGCGTTTTGTTTTATAAGCCCTTTTTTCAATTCTTTGGAGGTTTTTCCTTCCTTTTTCCACCATGGGAATCATTGATAGATTTATTTTACAGCCTGCTTTATTCTTTTAGTTTTCAGACTGCTTTATTGTTTTCATTTCATCTGGGCTGAATTCCTGCCCTGCTGATGCTCTTGTTATCCTCCTTAGGATCACGTGTTATGGAATTTAGGCTTGTGAGCTCTTCTTCTTTTTCTATAATTTTCTAAGAGAAGTCATAGGTTTACTGAAAAATGCAGATTTCCCTATAATGTTCCCATTATTAGCACTCTGTGTCAGTGGGGTACCTTTGTTACACTGATGAGGAGTTTTACCGTCATAGACTCAAGTCCTTCATTTGCATTAGGGCGTATTGTCTCTCCAGTATGCCACCCTATTATTGACACCTTGCATTAATGTGATACATTGTTTCAATTCATGAAAGAACGTTTTAATAACTATTATCTCTAGACCATCATTTACAAGAGGCTCACAGTGTTGTACAGTCTTATGTTTTATCTTTTAAGTTTTATTCTAATAACATATACAACCTAAAATTTCCCATTTTACCCATATTCACATATATAATTCAGTGCCGCTGATTACACTCATGATGTTGAACTACTGTCACCATCCATTACCAAAACTTTACAGCAGCCCGAACAGAAATTGTGTACAAATGAAGCATTACCTTCCCTTCCCTAGCCTCCTGCCAGCCCCTGGTAACCTCTATTCTAGATTCTAACTCTATCTGAATCTGCGTAATTCTAATTATTTCATGTCAGTGAGATGATATGATATTTGTCCTTTTGTGTTTGGCCGATTTCACTTGACATAATGTCTTCAAAGGTTCATCCATGTTGTTACATGAACCCGAATTTCATCCCTTTTTAATGCTAATGCTCTACCGTATGTGTATACCACGTTGTATCAGTCACGGTTCCCTGGAGAAACAGAACCAGCAGAAGATACCTGTAAACATGAGATTTATAAAAGCGTCTCACACAGCTAGGAATGCGGAAGTCCAAGCTCCGTAGGGCAGGCCGCAAGGCTGGCGGCTCCGATGAAGGTCCTTGGCGGAGTCCGCGGGAGAGGCCGGCTGGCTGAAGAAAAAATGGAAATTCTCTCTCCTCCCTTAGAAGTCTTCGACTGATAGGATTAAATCCAGCTGATTGGATTCTCTCATTGTCGAAGACACTTCCTTAGAGGTGCGTAGCTCTAATCAGACACAGATGTAATCAATGGAGTGACAATTTAATACTCCAGCCCTCTGCTCTACTAACCAGCCACTAAATACCCTGCAGCAATGGCCGGCCAGTGCCTGCCTGACCAGACAACTGGGCCCCTTCCTCGTGGACACCTGAGCCTACTATCACACGCATCTTCTGTGTCCATCATGGGCTGATGGGCACCTGGGTTGCTTCCATCTTTTGGGGATTGGGAATGATACACTTAAGATGCTTTCCCTCATCCGTGTGCTGTGGTCTTGCAGATGCTCCGTCCAGCCTTTGGGGCGCCGAGGCAGCCATCCTGCTTCCTGACATGCTTGGGGCACGTGCCCGGCCAGGCTGCTGAGAATGTCATACCCTGGAGCTATCCTGACCCTGCTAACTTCTGTAGCACTTGTGTTTCCTTTTCCAGCCTCCTTTCCCAGAGGCAGGAAACCCATCCCAGGCCCGCTTCTGGCTGGCCCTCTCGCCTCGTGGGCACTTTCAGAGCCTTTACTCCCCAGAACAGAGACTCCTGGGTAGCATGAACTTACAATGCCATGTTGTCAAGGAGAAGTAAGTATTTTTCAAATAAAGGAAGAAAAGGCTTTAGCTCTATTTTGGTTTTTCCTTTCATACTGTTTCAGTTTGCCAAAATTGGTGGAATGCAATGTACCAGAAATAGGTTGGCTTTTACAAAGGGGACTTACTAGGTTACAGATTTACAGTTCTAAGGCCATGAAAATGTCCACATTAAGGCACCAACAAGAGGAAAACTTCACTCAAGAAAGGCTGGTGGTGTCCAGCGTTCCCCTGACACGTGGGGAGGCATGTAGCAACCTCTGCCGTCCTCTCTCAGCTCTGGTGGGTCTTTCCGGCATCCCCTGGGGCGTCCTCCTCCTGCATCTCCAAACACCTGTGTCCAGGCCTCTGCTCTCTCTGTCGGCTCTGAGCTCTCTCCATGTGCTGGTTTAAGGACCCCAGTAAACTAATTAAGACTCACCGTGAGTGGGTCGGGTCACATCCCCATAGAAAAGATCTATCAAATGTTCCCCTCGCGGTGAGTCTGCACCCACAAGATTGGATCAGAAGAGCATGGCTTTCCGGGGTACACACGGTCTCAAACCCGCACAAATACCTCGGTATGCAACTGGGATGAGTTAATGTTTGGTAGTTTTCCAAAAACTAGTATACTTCTACATCAAAGCGAAAGCAGAGAAGCATCGAAACTTGAAAAAAAAAAAAGGCTTGAAATCTATTTTATAGCAAGTTGAATGTAAGGACAAGAAGCATCTCTAGATGAGTTTCACAGATTTCAAAATGACCTAAAATTATATTTTGGAATATGTTCAAAATGCCCCTGAATAGCTGATTCCATTTTCTGCTTTGTTGAGCCTTCTATAGCCATCATTATAACTTGTTTGCAATATATAATTCCTCCTTGAAAAAAATTATGAGTGCAAAGGAAAGATGACCTTCATTTCCCCATATGACCTCCTCTGAGAGCCCAGAATAGAGAACTGGATGGTGTTAGGCGGTGAACTGCACAGAAAAAGAAGACAGCATAGCCTTTGGCCTGCTGCCGGGAAGCCAGGGCATGTGCTCCTTGGCAGTGCAGGAGGAGGGGATGGACCTTAAATGGGTCTTTTGGGTGCGTCAGAGTGGCGAGCCCAGCTCAGCTAGCCAGGGACAGCAGGTGACCCCACTGTCCACTTCCATCTTCTGGCCTTGGGATTTCGGTGCAGATGGCGAATGGTTGCGCTCCTTCGACCGTCCCCACCCTGCATCGAGTCCATGGTGTGGAGATTCAGGCCTGGGGGCAGATGGGGAGGGAAGGCTGTCCCCCACCCCGTCTCCTCTGCCTTTAGCCGTTGCCCTTTCACTGCACAGTGACCCCTCTTTTCAAAGTCCCCAACAGCACACTCTCAGGAGGCCCTTGTGAGCACGGTGGGGTGTTGTGCAGGTTTGCAGGGAAAAAGGTTGACAACCAGCAGAGCAGCAGCCCCCAGGAGGGCACTGGGCAGTGGGCAGTGGGCAGTGCTCATCCTCAGGCAGCCCCGGGCCCAACACAGGGTTGTCACTGCCCTTCACGCCAGCCCCAGCTCATCATCTTTCTGGCTCTCCTCTTCCCTTCCTTCCTTTCTGGACAGGAAACAACTTTCTCCTCTTGGCTCATGCAATGGGCTGTCCTTCCCCTGTGATGTCCCTGGCCACTGGGGCTCCCCTGTGTCAATGCCAGTGTCCAGGCTCTGACTCCCGTGTTGTGCTGTTTGTAAATGTTGTGTCCCCCAGACATTCATGTTCTTTAATCCTGATTCAATATTGCAGGGTGGGAGCTTGTTGATTAAGCTGTTTCCATGGAGATGCATCTCCACCCATTCAAGGTGGGGTTGCTTACTGGAGCCCTCTAAGAGGGAGCCATTTGGAAAGAGCTGACAGAGCGGACCTGAGACCCAGACATTTGGAGATGCAGAAGGAAAACACCCCTGGGAAGCTGTTCACCAGCCCTGCACCTCCCAGCTGACAGGAGTTTCAGACCCATTGGCCTTGAGCTGAGAAAGGCTTCCCTGCATGCCTCAGTTTGGACATTTTTATAGCCTTAGAACTGTAAACTTACAATGTAATAAATTCCCTTTAGAAAAGCCAACCCATTTCTGGCATATTGCATTCCAGCAGCTTTAGCAAGCCAAAACACATTCTCAGCCCTGGGAGATGCCCCTTCCTTCCTCAGCAGTGCAGGAAAATGCTGTCTTGTGGCATGAGGACTCCTTCGTGAATCCTCTGGGCAGTTCTGCCAGAGGGGGGCTGCCCAGCGTTTCCAGGGTCAGAGGCAGCTCCCTGGGGCTGGGCACAGAGCCATGTCACAAGCAGGAGCCCAAAACACTTTAACTGAATGCACTAGTGAACGCCCATTCCCATCTTTCCCTCTGTTTGTTTTTCCCACTTCTAAAGCCACATGATCTCGTCACAGCAGTGATTTCTGATAAACAAAGCACATTCTTGTGCTGGAAAGAAAGCAGCCCCAGGTGAAGCCCCTTCTTAAGAGACCTCAAATCCACAGAGGGCAAATATTTCTAGTACACGTGAAGGTAGGGTAAAATTTATTCAGTGCTTTCATTCCCAGGGTCAAACTAAAAGTCTCCAAACAGCAAACTCTTACTTGAACAGGTTTAGTTTGTAAGGTGAGCATTTCCAGGTCAGCGTCTGATTGGTTTTCCTGACCTGGACATTCCCATGTAATGGGGTAAAAATGGTTTTATCTCAGCACCAGGGGATGTTTCCTATCGCTGCTACAACAAGTTACCACAGGCTTAGTGGCTTAAAATGACACAAATTACACCCTTACCGTACGGGCTGTCGGGAGTCCGCCATGGGCCGCCCTGTGCTAAAATCAAGATGTTCTGGGGCTTAGGTTTTGGACGGCCCAGGGGTGAGCCTGTGTGCTTGGCCCTTCCTGCTCCGGCCTACCCCCCGCATTGTGGTTCTGTGTGCCGAGCTCTGTTCCCACCCGTCTCCCCTCTGACTGCCCTCCTGCCTTCCATGTACGGCCCCTTGCGCCGGCCCTGAGCCCACCTGGACAATCCAGGAGAACCTCCCATCTCAGGCCCTACGTCACCCCTTTGCTGTCTCGGGTGACACATACTCAAGTTTGGGGATTGGGCTGTGGACACCCTGGGGGCTGTTCACCCGCTGAGCGCAGCCGCTATCTGAAGGCTCATGGAAAGAGCAAGAAGATACACTGAAGAGCCACAGCGGTGGGTGAGCGCCGAGCCTGGGGGCCTCTGCTAGGGGGGCACAGGGGGTGTGGCTCAGCCGATAGGAGCCTGGCGCAGTGCTCACAACCACGAAAAGCCAAGCTGGGTGCCTGGGGAGCTATGCGCAGCTGCCCATGAGGATCATGACCCCTGGCCCAGGGTCCACACCGCAGCCAGGGTCTGGACCCCGAACCCGCTGATTCAGGGGGAGGCTGGGGTTTGAGGAAGAAGGAGCGTCCCGGCCCGCGCGCACGGCAAGGACGCCCGGCCCTGCCCCCGGGCCTGTGACCGCGTATGCGGGGCAGACAGGGGCCCAGATGCTGCTCGGACTGATGGACGGGTGTGAGTTGATGATGCTGCCCAGACACCCCCCAGTGCCCCCGCCACTGGGGTCAAGGCATGTGGGGCCAAGGGTAAATTCGCACTGGCCGGGTCCCACACATGCTGGGCTCACTGGCTCCACAGACCCAACCGGGGGCCATCTCCAGTCCCGGAGTGACTCACCAGCCGGACACCCTCCGTGGCGGCCGCACCCCTGCGTTTACTTCTTGGCACTGGAAGCAAGACCCGTCAGCGGGAGGCCCGAGAGGATGTGCGGGAACACCCAGGCCGCAGCCAGGATGGAAAACCCAAGTGGACGTCACAACCCGCGGGGCACGGCCGAGTTGGTGCTGACCCTAAACACCCGCCAGACGTGGGAGGGTGGCCCTCGCGTCACATCTTCTTTTGGTTCATCCTCCTGCCACAGCACAAACCGGGTGGAAGCCCGAGGCTGGTATGAGCAGCTGGGAGCTCAACCTCCAGGCCACAGCTGGTCCCGCTGTTGGGCAGACCCGGCCTGGGGACGTGGTGCCTGGCCGCTGACCTGGGCCCGCCATTTCCCATCGTCAGAGCAGGGGCTCAGGGCAGCCCCTGCCCCGGTGGGCGCCAGCCCAGCGGAAACCTGCCCTTCGCATCAGGCCTGCCCAGGCCTCCTGGAGACATGGGACCTCCGTCCCAAGGACCCCGCGGGCACCTGGGGGCACAGGCAGGGCTGGGGGTGCAGGCGCTCAGCCGGGGGACGTCAGCCTGACATACACTTAGGTCCCCAAGCCAGTAACAGCTTTAGAGGCCCCCGGGGTCTTACAAAGTAAGGGACACATTGTTACAGTTTTTTCCTCCCACCAGGAAGAGGGAAGCACAGGCGTGGCAGGTCTCTTCCGGACAGATGGGGGAACAGAGGCGACGGGAGGGAACAGATGCTCTCAGAGAGGAGAAACTACTTTTTTATGCATGGGCAGGCATTGGGAATCGAACCCAGGTCTCCGGCATGGCAGGCAAGAACTCTGCCACTGAGCCACCGTGGCCGCACCCAGAAACTGTTTTTTAAATAAATGATCAGTATCATCTGAGACTTATGGGGGTCTCCTCACCCACCCAGCAATGGCAGGCGCTGCTGATGGGGGACATTCAGAGATCAACAAAAAAGACCTCGGGAAAATGAAAACCTAATGGCAGGCAATACATATATATATATATATCAGCTGAAGGGTCCGATCGTGGTTCACTTGGGGGATTTTGTCAGGAGGGGACATCTGCTATGGTGGAGGCACTGGGCGGGAGAGGGGGTGGTGCTGCTGGGTAGGAGCCAAGGTTGCTGTCACACCCTCAACCAAATATCACCTGGCCCAAAACATCCATAGTGGAGAGTGGAGAAATCCCAGATTACATGGTAATTTGAGGCAATCTCCCAGAAAATAGGAAAAAAACGACAGATGGAAAATAGGAGCAAACATTTACGAAAATTATAGGATCAGAGAGGTTTGATATTCAAGTTGGAAAGTGAGAACAGAACAAATCAGAGAAAGGAAGAAATAATCTATGAAACAAGTCTAACATTTTTCCCGGAGCCAAAGCACCTGGGCTTCCTGACTGGAAGTGCCCACGGGAGACCTGGAGCAAAGGATGGCAAGGGACCTGAGCAGGGACACAGTGGGGAATTTCAGAACGCCGCTTCCAAAGAGAAACTTCCACAAGCCCTTGTGCTGGGGTGAGGCTGCTGTGTGCCCGAGAAAAGGCAGGCTCTTCTAGTCCAGTCTCGTGGTGGGGCCTTTTGATTAGGGGGAGATGCGACCCTGCCCATTCAAGCTGGGTGGTAATCCTTTCCCTGGAGCCATCTATGAAAAGAATGAAAGGTAGAAAAACAGAAAGAGCTCAGAGCCCACACAGAGGGTGGAGAGGAAACCAAGGCACAGATGCAGACGTCTGGAGGAGCTCAGCGCCGGTCCAGAAGCTGGGAGAGAAGGCCAGCGGGTGCTGCTCACGCCTTCCCCTGCAACCGAGGGACCCCGAACTGAGTGGCCTTTCTTGGGCGAAGGTGGTCTTGTGTCGGTACCTTAATTTGCACGTTTTCAGTGGTTTAGAAGTGTCGATTTGTAACCTAATAAATTCCCTTTGTAAAAACCAGCCCATTTCAGGTGTAGTGGGTTCCGGCAGCCTTAGCAAATCCGAATGGACCCCAACACATGAAACCAATGGCACCTGAGGGTTAGACCAGAACCCATGGCAGTTCCACAGTTGTGCCAGGGCTGCTCATTCAAGCTAGAAAATGCTGCAGAAACGCCCTCGAGTTTTTGAAAGTAAACAATTTCCAATGTCCACGTTCATGCTGCAATCATCTCCAGACAGTGAAGGTCTCAGAAAAGGCACCTGCCAGCACTGTTGTGTGGGAGCTCCTGAAGAGGGAGGCGGGGGACAGAGGCAGGAGAGAAGCGAGGGGAGCCCAGGGTGGCAGAGAAAGGGGCTGGCAGGACTCCTGCTGGGCACCAGGGGCGGCAACACCCGGTGTAGCCCGGGCCTCGTGGCCCCCTGGGACATTCTCCCACAAAGCAAAGGGGTAAACCAAGAAGGCAGTCCAGGAGGATGAAGGCAGTGAGCGAGAGCGGCTGGCCTAGATGGCAAAGGGCCCCACAAGAAGGAAGGAGGAGGGGGTCCCTGAGAACTGGGGGCCTGGACAGCCCCCTGCAGCCACGGGGAGCGGCAATGCCAGCCTAATGGGGTAGGAAGAACCCCCACAAGGCTCCAAGAGAATACATAACTGGAAAGGCAATTAATTACTCATTTCAGGAAGGACAGAGAGCAAGCAGGGACATCCCCAGAGCCCACAGAAGGAGAAGGCGTTGGCCTCACTCGGTGGCCCTGAGCCCAGGCAGGGGGCCGGAACCGTGCTCTGTGCTCGGGGGGTCTGCATCTGACAAGCACAGAACCGCGCGGGGACGTTCCTTTTGGTTTCCAGAAACATCCTTTGAATGTGTGGCGGCTGGTGACTCATGTTTAGGAAAGGGGCGCTCAAGCCTCATGGGCGCCCCCCGCCACAGGGGGCAGGACCAAGAAGCATGAGTGTGTGTGCAGGGGAAGGGGGCTGCGCCGCCACCCAGCCCGCGGGGCCACGCCGCTACCAGCCCGCCACACCACCCCAGCCCGCAGGGCCACCCAACCTGCCACGCCTCCATCAGCCCGCCACGCCGCCACCCAGCCCGCAGGGCCACCCAACCCGCCACGCCTCCACCAGCCCGCCACGCCGCCACCCAGCCCACAGCACCACCCAGCCCACCATGCCTCCCAGCCTGCGGCGTCCCCCTCCCTCTGCTGGGCACTGCTGTCCGAAGCCCCCAGGGCCTCTGGGACTTGGCAATGCTCTGTCTCCACGCTGGTGGGTCGCGCCAAGGTGTGCTTACCTGAGCTGTGCACCAGGAGTGGTGCGCTGCCCACGTGTGCTGTGCCATGATCGGCAGGACTTTATCTGGTATAAATTTTTACAGGAAGATATGGATGAATTTTATTTTGTTCTTACGCCAAGAGAGGATTTCTTAAACAAGATATAAAAGCACTAACCATAAATCAAATATTGATAAACTCACTACATTAAAGAAATAACTGCTTATTAAAAGATGCCATAAAGAAAATCAAAAGTCAAGCCAAAAAAAGAGAATGGCATTTCATATATCCAATAAAGATTAATATCCAGAATATATAAAGAAATTCTATAATTCAATGAGAAAAGATAAAAACAACAGTAAATTTAGATAAAAAGCAAAATATATGAACCGACAAGTCACAGAAGAGAAAGAAGAAATGGCTAATAAAGGTATAAAACATTGCCCCACTCTACTAGCAATTAGGGGAACGCAGCTTATAGGAGCAGACCCGTTGTACGCTCGCTCAGGCGGCAAGAAACGTGGAGTATGAGGGGAGGGGGCAGCGGCCGGGGGCCTCAGCCCTGTGCAGCTCGGGGGCCCACTGGCTCCCCTTCATGGAGCTGTGCTCTCCCAGCAGCCACCCGCAGCCCCTCCAGCTTCCGCTCTGGAGGATGAGCTGAGCCGTGCACCTGCAGATGCGTGCAGAGCTGTCATGCTGGGGCCGCTTGTTTTAGCAAAAATCTGGAAAGAACTCAAAAGCTGTGACCGGAGAAAGCATTAGTCACCGTGAAGCCGGTGGGACATTTCAGCACAGCGAGAATGGGTGACCAACAGCCACCTGCAACGAGAGTGACTCTTCCAAATAGCTATGGGCAGAAAAAAGCAAGTTGCAAGAGACCTCATACAGTATAAAAATGTTTATACGAAGTTTAAAGCCAAGGAAAAGTAAATGATAGATTGCAGATGTGAATAAGAAAGTTCTAAAAAAGGAAAAAAAAGTCGCAGGTATGAAAGTGTCATCTTTTAGTTCTGGTTTAGGCGCCTCCATTCCATCTGTGGACGACTGTGAGACGAGCTTGGAAAGCACAGGACCAGCAGGACTTCTGCGTGGCAGGGACGCCACGGACTTGCTGCTCCTTGGGGACATGGACATCTGACATTTGGACCCTCTTCTCCCCCCACGTCACTCTTCTTCAGCCAGCCAGTTACACCTCAGGCCGTTCCTGCTTCTGTGCCTTTGCACATGCTGTTCCTTGTCTGTGCATGTGCTGTTCCTTCTCCATGCACATGCAGTTCCTTGTCTGTGCATATCCTGTTCCTTGTCTGGGCACCTGCTGTTCCTTGCCTGGGAATGTGATTCCTCCTTACTCCCTGTGCCAGTTTGAAAGGACATATGTACCCTAGAAAAGCCATGTTTTAATCCTAATCCCATTTTGTAAAGGCAGCTGTTTCTTCTAATCCCTATTCAGTACTGTATGTTTGAAACTGTAATCAGATCATCTCCCTGGAGATGTGACTCATTCAAGAGTGGGTGTTAAACTGATTAGGTGAAGACGTGTCTCCACCCATTTGGGTGGAATCCTATAAAAGAGGGAACATTTTGGTGAATGTAAGAGATTCAGAAAGAGCAGAGAAGGATGACAGAATGCTGCAGAATGACATAGCCACGAGAAGCAGAGTCTACCAACCAGAGACCTTTGGAGATGAAGAAGGAAAATGCCTCCCAGGAACTTCATGAAACAGGAAGCCAGGAGACAAAGCTAGCAGATGATGCTGTGTTCGCCATGTGCCTTTCCAGCTGAGAGAGAAACCCTGAATGTCGTCAGCCTTCTTGAATCAAGGTGTCTTTCCCTGGATGCCTTTGATTGGACATTTCTATAGACTTGCTTTAATTGGGATATTTTCCCGGCCTTAGAACTGTAAACTTGCAACTTATTAAATTCTCCTTTTTAAAAGCCATTCCGTTTCTGGTATATTGCATTCCGGCAGCGAGCAGACCAGAACACTCCCACGTCCTCTCAACCTACCTCCTCCTGGGAGTTTCCTGAGCCCAGTCGTGGGCCTTGGTCACCCCTTTCTTGGGGGCCCTGCACCTCCAGCTCTCCCTCTTCTCCCTGTTTGCAGGACACTCACAGCAGCGAGGGATCCCCAGCGACTTCATGGGACCAGGTCTGCTCTCCCCCAGGACGCGGCGCTGTGCTGTGTCGCCGGGTGTGTGCCAGGGGCTGAGCTCCACCGAGGTCGGCGGGGAGCAGCTCCCGCCTTCTCAAATCCACCCGGGCACCCCAGGGGGACCTCCTGACCCCCGGATGGAACCTTGGTCAGTTCCCATAACTTTCCAGGTCCCTCCAGTTTATAAAAATCCCTCTGAATGTGTCACAAGATCCTTTTCATTTCAGTGTTGAATTCAAATGTGCCGTCGGGGCTGACAATTCTCCACACAGGCGAGCTTGGGCTGTGTGGCCGGAGGGGGCACTGGGGACTGGAGGGGGCCTTGGGGACGGTGGTGAACCCTTCTCTGCCCCCTCCCCTCCTCTAACTCCCCTCAGGCTGGGGTGGGAGGGAAGTGGGGGAGAGCTGGCTTGACCAGCACCGGGTCTTGGGGGTGCATGCTACTTCAGGGGACCCCACAGCAAGTCCCTCACCGGGCAAAGCCACCCCCTACCCACCATGGTGATGCTCTCTGTCCTCAAGCCCCTGCCTAGCCACAGCCTCTGGTGGCATCTGGACCCACACGCTTTGCCGTCTTCATCCCCAGCTTTGCCATGCGGTGGGTTTGGTGGGGGGTGGCAGCGGCTGCGGCGGAGGCTTGCCTACGGGTCGGCACCAGGGCAGCCCTGTGGCACCCTTGCAGCTGCGTGGGGCCGAGCCGGCACCTGTGCTGTGGGGGGGCTGCCTTGTTAGGTGGAGTCTGGGGCTGCCCTGTCAGGAGCTTGAGGATGCCCTGTTAGGTGGAGCCTGGTGCTGCCCTGTTAGGTGGAGTCTGGGGCTGCCCTGTCAGGTGGAGCAGTCAATGCGGGAACAGCACCCCTTTGGCCCTCCACACGTCCAAGATGACCCAAAGCCAGCTACCTGGAGCAGGCGCCAGGCAGTCCCAGGCAGGGGAGCAGCTGTGAGCTGCGTCAGCCGCCTCCACCTCCGTAATCGCCCCAAACAATTCTTTTTGAGGTGCAAGGGCAGATGTTGTAGTATGTAAATTATACTTTAATAAAGATGCAGGTGGTAAACTGAAAAAATAAAAGACCCTTCACCACAACCCATTGTAAAGACAATTCAGTGGCCTTTAGGACACTTTTAGAGCTGCCCGCTGGACATTTCCATCATCCCCCAACGTCCCCACAAACATCCGTGCCGCCCGGGCCTGACCCCCAGCCCCAGCAAGCCCCAACACGCTTTCTGTCTGTAGACATCTTTCTTTTCTGGAGAGTTTATATAATGGAATCACACAATATGTAGTCTCTTGCGTCGGGCTCTCTCCAGTTAGTGTAATGATTTTGTGATGCGTCCATGCAGCAGGCATCACTGGTCCTTCCTCTGGATTACGCACAGGGGTCTGTTGTGATGTGCCACGCTGCAGCCCTGCTGGAGAGCACAGTGCTGTCGCTGTGGGCGTGTGCCTCTCCTGTGCCTTCTCAGCTGGTGGCACTGGCATTATTTCCAGTTGGGGCTACTGAGAGTAACGCTGCCATGAGCCTGCGGTAAATGTCTTAGAGTTGACTCCTAGTCTGCTTTGGGGGTGTATTCCTAGAAGTGGAATCACTGCACCATGTGGGAAATTTATGTATAAATTTGTAAGAAATGACCAAACTCTTCTCCACTGGGCCACTGGTGGCTGGACCATTTTACATTTCTACTAGCAAAATATGAGGGCTCCAATTTTGCCACGTCCTCGCCAATACTTGGTGCTGCCTGTTTATTATAACAATAATTATTTATATTAAATATTGTATATATATTATATAATTTTATAATTATTATTGCCATTCTATTGTATGCATAGTAGTATAAATTTGCATCTGCCTAAGTATTAATGATGTGGAGCGCGTTTTTATGCGTGTGTCCAGCATCTGCATGCCTTCTTTGATGAGATCTATATTACATTATTTTGTCCACTTTTAAATTGGATTGTTTGTTTTATTATAATTGAGTGGTAGGAGTTCTTTACTTGTTCTAGATGCAAGTCCTGTACCAAATATATGATTTGTAACATCTCCCAGTCTGTGGCTCATCTTTTCGTTTTCTTAACAGAATCTCTTAAAGAACAAATGTTTCTAATTTTAATGAAATTAAATTTATGAAATTTTTTATGGCCCATGATTTTGGTGTAGCACCTAGAAAGTCTCTGTCTAACACTAAACATAGGGATTTACCTGCATGTTTTCTTATAGAAATTTTTTAGCATTAGGACTCACATTTAGGCCTTGGTTCCATTTTGAATTAATATTTGTGTGTGGTGTGAGGTAAGGGTCTAAGTTCCTTGTTCACATATGGATGATATGCAATTGTCCCAGTACCTGGAGTTTTCTTTGTGGGAAGGTTTTTAATTACCTTGGATTAGAGGGAGATGTGACTCCATCCATTCCAGGCAAGTCTTGATTAGTTTACTGGATTCTTTTAAAAGAGGAAGCATTTTAGAAAAAGCTTCAGAATAATGAGATCCATGAGAGCAACCACAGCTCATATAACCAGAGACCTTTGGTGATGTAAAAGATAAACACCCCCAGAGGAGCTTCATGAAACAAGAAGACTGGAGAGAAAGCTAGCAGACGTCGCCATGTTCACCACATGCCTTTCCAGCTGGGAGAGAAGCCCTGAACGTCATTGGCCTTTTATGAGTGAAGGTAACCTCTTGTTGGTACCTTAACATGGACATTTTTATAGACTTGCCTCAATTGGGACATTTCTATGCCTTAGAACTGTAAACTAGCAACTTATTAAATTTCCCCTTTTAAAAGCCATTCCATTTCTGGGATATTGCATTCCAGCAGCTAGCAAACTAGAACAGATTTTGGTACCAGACAAGTGGGGTGCTGTTGCAGTCTGCAAATACCAAACATGTTGGAATGGCTTTTTAAATAGATAAGGGGAAGACTCTGGTGGAGTTGTGAGGAGCTTGATAGAGAAGGCCTAAAATGCTTTGAAGAGACTGTTGGTAGAAATGTGGACTCTAAAGATACCTCTGACAAGGCCTTAGCCAGAAATGAGGCATGTGTTACTGCAAACTGGAAGGAAGGCGATCTTTGTTTTAAAATGGCAGGTAATCTGGCAAAATTGACTAGTGGCTTTGGCTGGAAGGCAGATTTTAAAAGCCATGAATATGGATATTTAGCAGAAGAGATTTCCAAATTAAATGTGGAAAGTGCAGCCTGGTGTCTCCTCACAGCTTATAGTGAAATGTAACAGGAAAGAGATAAGCTGAGACCTGAACTCTTGGGTACAAAGAAAGCAGAAATTGTTGTTCTGGAAAACTCTGGGCTTCCAGGAAGGGAGACCCCAGAGAGTAGTGCCCCATGTGAGGATTTGGCTAAATGTGGAACCAGTCAGCCATTTCAGAGAAAGCCAGGATTGGAGGTGGAGTCATCCAGGAAGGATTTGTGGAAACTCCTGTTGTCTGATGGTTATAATCCTTGCATACTACACAGAAAGCCAACAAGAGTGTTGCAGGATCTGTATAAGCAGAACCACTGCCAGTCTGGACTGAGAGGGACAGAAAAAAGGACACATTAGTGGAAAAATAACTTCAGAAGCAGAACTATGGAAGCTAAATTCTAGAGTCCAGAAGCCTCGGGCCAGGAGAGCGGACCCCACCCAAGCCCATGGAGAGGGTGAGTTTGCCCCAAAAGCAGAGGATGGGCCTTCCACCTCCTCGCAGTGACAGAGTCACAGTGCCTCAGGCCTTGGAGAGGGCGGAGCACATTCCTCGGGGTTTGGGGAGAGGCTGGCTGCCACCACATGGAGGGGTTGAGCACGTGCCCCGGAGAAGGCAGAGAGTCGGGGTGCAGCCCTGATGCTTGGAGAGGGTGGAGCTGAGAAAAGGTGGTCTCCCCAGTGGCCCCAAGGTTGCATTTAGAGAGAGGCAGGTCGCAGCATAGCCCTTTGGAAAGTGTGGAACTGCTGCTTTCTAAAGCCCTGGAGATAAATGACACTCAGACCTTGAAATCTAATGGACTTTGCCCTGCAGGTTTTCGAAACTGCTTGAGTCCAGTGACATCTGTGTTCCTTCCAATTCTTCCCTATGGAAATGTGTATATGTATCCTATGACTGTTCCTCCTTTGTATGTTGGCAGCAAATAACTTGTTCTGAGTTTTACAGGTCCAGAGCTGGAGGAGAATTTTGCCTTGGGACTGTCCATGCCTGCAACCAAATCTGTACTTTAAACTTGTATTGTATTTGTATTGTTACTGAATGTTTAAGGTTCTCTGATATTGTTATGGAATGAATGTATTTTGTATATGGGAAAAACATGTAATTTTTAGGGTCCAGATTGTGGGATGTGCTGGACTGAAAGGATTTATGTACCTTAGGAAAAAGACGTTCTAATCCTAATCTAATTTTGTGGGAGCAACTGTTTCTCTTAATCCCTATTCAATAATGTAGGTTGGAAACTTGATTAGGTTATCTCCACAGAGATGTGACATATCCAATTGTGGGTACTAACCTTGGATTAGAGGGAGATGTGACTCCATTCATTCCAAGTGGGTCTTGATGAGTTTATAGGATTTTTTTAAAAGAGGAAGCATTTTTTAAAAAAGCTTCAGAGCACAAGATACCCACGTGAATTACCAGAACCCACGTGGCCAGAGACCTTTAGAGATGAGGAAGGAATACATCCCCGGGAGGGAGCTTCATGAAACAAGTGATCTGGAGAGAAAGCCAGCAGATGTCACCATGTTCGCCATGTGCCTTTCCAGTTAGGAAAGAAACCATGAACTTCATTGGCCCTTCTTGAGTGAAGGTAACCTCTTGTTAGTACCTTAATTTGGACATTTTTATAGACTTGCTTTAATTGGGACTTTCCATGGCCTTAGAATTGTAAACAAGCAACTTATTAAATTCCCTCTTTTAAAAGCCATTCCATTTTTGGTATATTGCATTCCAGTAGCTAGCAAACTAGAATACTCTTCTTCAAATTTTTGGAAGAGTTTGAGCAGATGGAGTTAAAACTTTTTGGAATGTTTAGTAGAATCCCCCTTGTGAAGCCATCTGGTCCTAGGCTTTTCTTTGTTAGGAGGCTTTTGATTACTGATTCAATCTCTTGACTAATAATTGGTTTGTTGAGATCTTCTATTTTTTCTTGAGCCAACATAGGCAGTTTGTGTGTTTCTAAGAATTTGTCCATTTCATCTATGTTACTAGTTGTGCTGGTTTGAAAGGATGTATGTACCCTTGAAAAGCTATGTTTTAATCAAAATCCCATTTCATAAAGTCAGAATAATCCCTATTCAATACTGTATGTAATTAGATCATCTCCCTGGAGATGTAACCCAATCAAGAGTGGTTGTTAAGCTGGATTGGGGGAGATGTGTCTTCACCCATTTGGGTGGGTCTTGATTGGTTTACTGGAGCCCGATAGAAGAGGAAACATTTTGGAGAATGAGAGATTTCTGAGAGCAGAGAATGACATAGCCATGAGAAGCAGAGTCCACCAGCCAGCGACCTTTGGAGACGAAGAAGGAAAACGCCTCCCGGGGAACTTCATGAAACAGGAAGCCAGGAGAGAAAGCTATCAGATGACACCGTGTTTGCCACATGCCTTTCCAGATGAGAGAGAAACCATAACTGTGTTCACCATGTGCCTTCTCACTTGAGAGAGAAACCCTAAACTTCATCGACCTTCTTGATCCAAGGTATCTTTCCCTGGATGGATGCCTTTGATTGGACATTTCTGGAGACTTGTTTTAATTGGGACATTTTCTCAGCTTTAGAACTATAAACTAAAAACTTATTAAATTCCCCATTTTAAAAGCCATTCTGTTTCTAGTATATTGCAGTCCGGCAGCTAGCAAACTAGAACACTAGTTTATTGGTATGCAGTCGTTCATAGTATCTACTTATAGTCTCTTATTTCAGTAGGATTGGTAGTAATGTCCTTTTCATTTCTGATTTTTGTTATTGCATCCTCTTTTTTTCTTCATCAGTCTAGCTAAAATTTGTCAATTTTGTTGATCTTTTCAAATAACCAACCTTTGATTTTGTTTATTCTATTGTTTTTTCCTTTTCTATTTCATCTATCTGCACTTTAATCTTTGTTATTTCCTTCCTTCTGCTTACTTTGGGTTTAGTTTGCTCTTTTTCTAGTTCTTCTAGTTTTGAGTTTAGGAATCTGATTTGAAGTCTCTCTTCATTTTTTAATGTCCGCATCTCTCTCATTACTGCCTTTGCTATATCCCATAAGTTTTGGTATGTTGTATTTTCATTTTCCCCAAGATATTTCCGTATTTGTCTTTTGGTTTCCTCTTTAATCCATTGGTTGTTTAAGACTATGGTGTTTAATTTCCAGGTATTTATGAATTTTTCATTTCTTCCCCATCTTTTTACTTTAAAATTTTTAATTAATTTAATTTTTTTAAATCTTTACATTTGTTCCCCCTCTTTATTTTTATTCCATATGTTCTACTCGTCTGTTGATAAGGTAGATAAAAGGGGCATCAGATACAAGGTTTTCACAATCACACAGTCACATTGTGAAAGCTATATCATTATACGATCATCTTCAAGAAACATGGCTACTGGAACACAGCTCTACATTTTCAGGCACTTCCCTCCAGCCTCTCCAATACATCTTGACTAACAAGGTGATATCTACTTAATGCATAAGAATAACCTCCAGGATAACCTCTCAACTCTGTTTGGAATCTCTCAGCCATTGACATTTTATTTTGTCTCATTTCACTCTTCCCCCTTTTGGTCAAGAAGGTTTTCTCAATCCCTTAATGCTGAGTCCCAGCTCATTCTAGGATTTCTGTCCCACGTTGCCAGGAAGGTTCACAGCCCTGGGAGTCATATCCCATGAGATGGGGAGGAGGGCAGTGAGTTTGCTTGTTGTGTTGGCTAAGAGAGAGAGGCCACATCTGAGCAACAAAAGAGGTTCTTTTGGGGGTGACTCTTAGGCCTAATTTTAAGTAGGCTTAGCCTATCCTTTGCGGGGTTAAGTTCCATATGAACAAACCCCGAGATTGAGGGCTCGGCCTATTGCTTTGGTTGTCCCCACTGCTTGTGAGAATATCAGGAATTCTCCACGTGGGAAGTTGAATTTTCCCCCTTTCTAGCCATTCCCCCAAGGCGACTTTGCAAATACTTTTTTATTCATTGTTCAAATCACTCTGGGATTTATCCGGGCATCACTCTGGACAAACCTACAAACTCTCATGCCCCACTCAAGGTTCCATGTACTTATGGTGTTCAATTAAACTGTCCACATAAGTTATATTAGGAAATGCAGTAGTCAAATTATAAATTTTGTCCCAAATTAACATTTTTTGCTTTAGTCTTACACATAAGTTAAAGTTTTAAAATATGAATTACCATCTATTTTAACACCCTGCAATATTGACATTCCTTTGTTCTTCCTCATGCAAAAACATTTTTTAATTTGTACATGTAAATTTAAATTTAAATTACATGTAAATTTAAATTTAAGATAACTATTTTTAAAACTGTTTTAGTTTGTAGAAGCTGCCAGAATGTAATATACCAGGAGCGGAATGGCTTTTAAAAAGGGAACGTATTAAGTTGTAAGTTTATATTTCTAAGGTTGTGAAAATGTCCAAACTAAGACATCCAGAGAAAGAAACCTTAGCTCCTCATGACCCTCTGGAATTCCATTTATCAAGTTTTATTGCATCCATCATTCTCTGATAAACCCACAGGAAATTATGATTTTTGTTTTATCTGGTTATTTCTTCCAGTTACCATAGGAGCAATGGGGTGGGACTATCTCATATGTGTCACAAACTCTGGGGGTACAAGTCAAACTCGAGTGGTTTTCTTAAAAGTCTTTCACATTGGCTTAATTAAGGGGAATCCCCCACAGTTCCATGAGGATATGCCCCACACTCCAAAAATTATTTCCAAGGGAATGCCTTCCCCTTCAGTTTAGGCCTTTCATTCCCATGAGAAGTGGTAGATAAAGGCTGGAAAGCGGTCGAGCAGCTTCCTTGGAACATGAGGGTAACTGGAACCTTTGTTTACTTCTAGGTCTTTGAGGTCTCAGAATACTTCTCATTTGAGCTCCTGTTACAGAAGCATGGGGTCCACGGAACAGAGAACACTTGTCTGAGCCTGAAGTCTGGGCAAGACCCTCCCCAGTCCCCAGTCCCTGGACCAATGGTATCCTGTCCCTCTGGGGGAGGTTTTGGGGAGGTTCACAGTGTAACCCCACAGCTGCATTACAGGCTCCTTCAGGGCCAGCTCTGGGCTGTGCAGTGGCCAGCCTGGGAACGGGGCAGGACGCGGTGTGCTAGCGACACTTGTCAAGCCCATTTCTGAGGACACGTGGTCCATCGGGCGGGCTATGGATCCCTGGGGGTCTAAGGCTCAGGTCACACCTCTGACCTGGACGGTCAAGGGGCCTGACTGCTGCCTGCTGCCCCTGCCCTGTCCTCTGGGTCTCTGTGCTCCTGCTGACGGCCCACTTCCACGGCTGCGCTGCAGGGTCACCTCCAGTCCCGGGAGGACAGGCAGAAAGGACTGAGGGGTGGCGGGGCTGCTCTGCTCGGGGAGGGGGGGTGGGGAGGGCCCAGCGGCTTGCACGGGGTAGCTCCACCCTTCCACTCTGGCTCCTTTTGGCGCCGTCTCCAACCTCAGTGTCCCAGCATGCACCTGTGGGCATGTGAAGATGCCTGTTGGATCCTGTGGGTCTGGGTGGCCTGAGCCCCTGCATTCCCAGCAGGTTCCTCCGGGTTCAGTCTCCTGGGCCTCTGCAGGAGGCCAGGACTTGCTGTGCTTTGGCCTCATCCACTGGAGTCCAGCCTCGCTCCTCCCCCACCCCCGGCTGATAGCGCACTTGGGGTGCTCCAGGAAGTATGGCACCTGGACCCTGCGTGCACCCCGTGGACGGATTTGGCCCTCCCTAGTGTATTCGCCTCCCTGGGCCAGCACGGCCAGAGCCTGCCCCACACCTGCAACCACACAGGCAGGCGGCTCTTGCTTCTCTTTTTGTGTAAAGGCTGCCCCCTCCCCCAACTCCGGCAGGAGACTTAGCGTCAAACTGTGGGGCCTGGAGACGAGTGGGTGGGGGTTCCTGAAGGGAACTGGCATCAAGCTGACCGGAAACTGCCCCAGGTGCCCTCACTGAGAGGCTTTGGCTCAAAGGAAGCCTTAGTCCTTCAGTGGGGAGGGCTGCTTCTCCGGGTCAGGGGCATTCCACAACTAGTCTCAGGGTCCCCTCCTCCCAGGGGCTCACCCTGCCCTGCTGCTGCAGCCCCCTCAAAGCAGCTGTGCAGCTTCCCACCCCGCCCACACGGCGGATTCACAGCTCGCAGCTCCCTTTTTATCTGTCTGGCTCTCTCAGGTCCTCAGAGGAATCCAGGGGACCCCATGACCTTTATCAATACTGTTACCATAGCAACCAAGTGCGGGTGGGTGTGTGGGGGTGGGGTGGGGGGCTGAGCTCGCCCAAGTTCTTACCTCCCACCAGGATGACCTGGCTGCAGCCCCAGGCAGGGGCTACCCACTTCCCGACCCCCAGGAGGGGCTCCCCGGGACTGGGGCGCACCTATGTGCCTGCTTCCTGTGTTTTGGGGTCCGCGAGGGAATGTCTCCTAGCAGGACACGCGTCATGCTGAGTCACTGGAGAAGACTTTAGTCTAAGGACCCTTTAGAAAGGTGAGGGTGGACTGTGGGGAAGTCGCTGCGTTAGGGTCAGGCGTTGCGGACTGAGGACCAGGCTCTGCTGGGCCCCAGGCAGGTGCCCGCTGACAGGGCCAGCGGTTCTTTCCCGATGAAGCTGGGGCCAGAGCCGGTTTCTGCCCGCGCAGGCCCCGGCCCAGCTGTGCTGCACGCTGCCTGCCTGCTGGGAAACTCTCAGGGTGTGACTGCACCTTGCCAGGCGGCCTCTGCCCTCTGCCCACGAGCAGAAGTGACCCCAGGGTGCAGCTCCGGGGAACACCTGACCCCACGAGGCAGTCAGCTGGCCCCCCAGACACCATCAATGTGCACAGCAAAAGGGGAACTACATTGCAACCACGGCGCTGCGGCTGGCGCGGTGCGCGGCTCTACTGCGCCCTGCCCCTGGTGGTTCCCAGGGCTTTGGCCTCTGGCCGGAATCTTCCTTTCACCACGGCCTCCAAAGACCTCTGCGTGCCAGTCGCCGGAACCTGTGGATGTATCGTCACATGTAGGAAGGGGAATCTGGAGAGGGGATTAGGTGAGAGCTCTGGGGATGGGGAGGTAAGAGATGGAGGTCCGAGAGGTGGGAGGGAGGCGGCCTCCAGCCAAGGAGCGGGGGCCCTGGAGGCTGGGAAAGGCAAGGCAAGGTCCTCCGCGCCAACAGGAAAATGAGTCCGCCAGCGGAGACCCCGGGGTGGGGGAGCTCTCTGGGGCTGTGGTGTCGCCTCGCTCTGTTCTGGGCACTCACTGCCTGCCCGTCTGGTTTCCACGGTGAAGCGGCTCCTGCGGGCCGTGGGGGTGGGAGGCTGAGCTGGGCGAGGCAGCTGGGGCGTCCGCACCCCTCCCGGGTCCCCTGACCCACCCCGGCCTCCTCCTCGCGGAGGGAAGGCGTTTGCGCCAGAGCTGGTGCTGGGGGCTCGCGTGCACCTGGGGAGGGAGTGCTCCACGGAGGGCCCACCGCGTTCTCAACCTCAGTCCACATTCCTGGGGGAAGCCCTCGGAAACAGGACCTGGTGAAGGTATAATCCTCAGCTAAGGTGGGGCCCGCTGAACGAGGGGGCCCTCGGTGCAGCTTCCTGGGGGCCTTCGAGGGGAGGCGACTGGAGACTGGAAGGAGCAAGGCACAGGCAGAGGCCCGGGGGCAGCGCAAGGCCGAGGGGCCCACACGGGGAGGGAGAGGCCGGGCGCGGGGGGGGGGCAGGGAAGCCAGCCCGGACCCCAGGGGTGCAGACATCCGAGACAAAGCAAGACTTGCGAGAGCTTCTTTCGGCTAGAGAAGCTGTAATGGACTGAAATAGAACGCACAAGGTACAGGGTTCCCCGGCAGCACCCTGTGATTAACACCTTGCAGCAATGTGGCAAATCTGTTACAATTGATGAAAGCACATTTTAATAATTATACTATTAACTACAGCCCATTGTTTACAACAGGGTTCACCGATTGTGTTGTACAGTTCTACATCTTAAAAAAATTTCATTCTAGTAAAATGTATAGAACCTAAAATTTCCCCTTTTAGCTTCTTTCAATTATATAACCCGGTGCTGTGAATCCCATTCACAATGCGGGGCTGCCATCACCACACCCATGGCCAAAACTTGTCCATCAACCCGGACAGACACACTGTACAACATAAGCCCTAGCTGCCCACTCCTGCCCTCCACCCCCCAGCCCCTCGAACCTCTAGTCCAGTTTCTGACTCTGAGTTTGCTTATTCTAAGTATCTCACATGACTGAGACATGTACAATATTTGTCCTTTCGTATATGGCTTGTTTCACTCAATATGATATCCACAAGATTCATCCATGTTGTCATTTGCATCAGAACTTCATTCCTTTTCATGGCCGAATACTATTCCGTTCTACGCATGGACCACATTTTGTTATCCATTCATTGGCTGAGGGACACTTGGGTTGGCAATTGTGAATAATGCCACTATGAATATCCATTTGAGTCCCTCCCTTCAATTATTTTAGCTATATACTTATATACACTATATACTTATATATACCATATACAGTGGGATGCTGGGTGAATTGGTAATTCTATATCTAATTCTCTGAGGAACTGCCAAACGGTCTGCCCCAGTGGCTGCACCAGTTTACATTCCCATCATGAATGAGTCTTCCTATTTCTCCACATCCTCTCCAACACTTGCAAATTTTTCATTTTTTTAATAGTGGCAATTCTGGTGGGTGTGAAATGGTATCTCACTGTGGTTGTAATTTGCATTTCCCTAATGGGTAATGCTGCTGAACTTCTTTTCATGGGCTTTTTGGCCATGTGCATATCTTTGTTGGAGAGATGTCTATTCAAGTCTTTTGCCCATTTTAAAATTGGATTGTTTGTCTTTTTGTTGTTAAGCTGGTGTGCTAGTTTGAAAATATTACGTACCCCAGAAAGGCCATGTTTTAATCCTGATTCAGTCTTGTGGAGGCAGCCGTTTCTGCTAATCCTGATTCAATAGTGCACAATATTAGATAATCTAATCTAAATTTCAATTAGATTATCTCCATGGAGATGTGCCATGCCCAATTGTGGGAATTGTGACTCCACCTATTCTGGGTGGGTCTTGATGAGATTACTAGAATCTTTTTAAGGGGAAACATTTTGGAGAAAGTATAGAAACCTCAGAGCTGACAGGGAGAGCCAGCAGAAACTTCAGAGCAGAGCTGACAGAGATGCCAACTTCGGAGAACAGAGATACAGATGTTTGGAGATGCTTAGAGCCCAGCAGACATCCCCATGAGATGTTAAGCAAGCCAGAACCTGAAGAGAGCCAAGGGAAGCCAAGAGATAAAAGCCAGCTCCAGAGAAGCAAAGTGAAGAACCCCCACAGGAACAGAGGCTTAAAGCAACGGAGGCCAGGAACAAGGGACCAGGGTATCTTCTCAGCAGACAGACCTGTACCTCACACATCAGCCTTTCTTCAATTAAGGTATCTTTCCCTGGATGCCTTAGTTTGAACACTGCCAAAGGCTTAAAATTGTAACCTTGTAACTTATTAAATTACCCTATATAAAAGGCGTTCCAGTTCCTGTATATCACATTCTGGCAGCTTGCAAACTAACACAATTGGGTTTCTTTATATATTCTGGATATTAAGCCCTTATTGTATATGTGGTTTCCAAATATTTTCTCCCAATATGTTTGTCTTTCTACTTTCATGATAAAGTTTTCTGATGCACAAGTTTTTAATTTTGAGGAGGTTCCATTTACTTATTTTTTCTTTTGTTGCTTGTACTTTGGGTGTAAAGTCTGAGAAACTTTCTGAAGATACTTTCCTATGTTTTCTTTCAGGAGTTTTATAGTTCTGGTTCTTATATTTAGGTCTTTGATCCATTTTGAGTTGATTTTTGTATATGGTATAAGGAAAGGGCCCTCTTTCATTCTTTTGAATATGGATATCCAGTTTCCACAGCACTAATTGTTGAAGAGACTATTCTTCCCCAATTGGGTGAACTTGGCACCCTTATCAAAAGTCAGGTGGCCATAAGGTATCAGTGGCAGAGAGAGAGTTCAAATGAGCCGAGAGGCTACTCTGGAGGTTGCTCTTACGCAAGCTTCAGTTAGACCTTGCTACCTGTCATAACCTGCCAACCCCCAACCAGGACCATTCCTGCAATCCCAAAGAATACCTTGGGCAATATATAAGATTCTACAAAGGCTCTATGCACTAGGGTAACTTTCCAGAAACCTACAACCTCCAGATGGGTCTCTGGACCAGATAAGTTCTGAAACCTAGAGGGCCCAGCCTCTCCAGAACATCAGCTAGTTCCACCTTCCCACCCCATATTAGTGACAGCCCCTTCCAACATGAAAAAGTTAGAATGGGCATAGCTTAAATACCTCTAAAGTGGGAGAAAGATCAAAGGTGATGGTGGAGTTATACAAAGAAGATAGGGTTTGACAAATGAGTATGATTGATGAATCATTATATTGATATCTCTTTTAGCTGCCATTATCTTAGAGCAGCTAGAAATAAAAACCTATAATTGTGGAATTGTAACCCATTCCAAATTCTGAAATAAGGAATAAGGACCTCTGGTAAAGGTAGCCATATGGGTCTTGCTAATTGTTGTACTGTGCCTTGAAATTTATTGCTTTTTGGTATATATGTTATTTTTCACACAAAAAAAAGTTGATTGTGATGATAAAAAAGTCTTTACTCCTTCTAGTCTCCAATGTTCTGGAGCAGCTAGAAGGAAAAGATGAGAGGATGGTACGGTAGCCCATGACAAACTCTGGGATCTGCCCCGTAACCACTTGTTGAAGAATGTTTTGAAAACAATTGCTTTTTTCTTTCTTTGCTTTGTACATGTGTTATACTATTAAAAAAAGTTAAAAAAAAAAAGTCAGGTGGCCATAAATGTGAGTTTGATTTCGGAGCTCTTAATTCTGTTCCATTCGTCTATATGCCTTGTGCCAGTTCCATGCTGTTTTCATTACTGTGGTTTTGTAGTAAGCTTTAAGGTCAGGAAGTGTAAGACATCCAGCTTTGCTCTTCTCCTTTAAGATGGCTTTGGCTCTTTGGGCTCTCTCCATATAAATTTGTTGTGTTTTCATCTTCACTTTCCTCACGATACTTCCTAATTTGCCTCATGATTTCTTCTTTGATTCATTGGCAGTTGAAGAGTATGATTGCTTAATCTCCACATATTTGTGAGTTTTCCAGTTCTCCCTCTGTTATTGATTTCTAGCTTCATTCTACTGTGGTTAGAAAAGAGACATTTTGTGATTTCATTATATTCTAACTTATTGAGACTTGCTTTGTGTCTACACGGTCTGTCCGGACAGTGACCCACGAGCACTAAGGAAGGATGTGTGCTGTGCTGCTGCTGGGTGAGTGCTCTGCACATGTCTAACTGGGTCTGATCGGTTTATGGTATTCAAGTTTCTGTTTCCTTATTGATCTTCTGTCAGGATGTTCCATCTCTTATTGCTGAATTGACCCCTTTATCAATGTTCAGTGTCCTTCTTTATCCCTTGTAACATTTTTGATGTAAAATCTATTTTATCTGATAGTAATATAGCTACCCCAGCTCTCTTTTGGTTACTTCTTGCATGGTGTGTATATTTTTTCCATTCGTTCACTTTCAGCTTATAGCTGGGTCATGCTTTTTTTTTTTTTTTTCAAATCTATACTGCCAATGTCTGCATTTTGACTGGAGAGTTCAATCTATTTACATTTAAAGTATCTATTGATAATGCAGGACTTTCTTGTGCCATTTTGCTATTTAGTCTTTGTAAGTCTTATAGCCTTTTCTGATCCTCAATTCTTCCTATTAATGCCTAATTTCACATGTATTTGATGTTTTGTAGTCTACAATTTTAAGTCCTGTCCCATTTCTTTGCGAATATAGTTTTCATATACTTTCTTTTAATTTGTGGGCTAAAATTTAACATACTGCATCTATACCAATTATATTTGACTTTACAAACTTATTTTCAAAAGCATACACATATACTGTTCTCATACTTCTCTCTCCTCCCCACCTTTTTTGTTCGTACTTGTTACATACTATATCTTTGTACAGCTTATTTCCAAAACCATAGATTTATTATTAGTTTTTATGCATTTGCATGTCAGTACTTGCAGTAAGTGGAGTTATGTGCCAGTTTCAAGGAAAAGCCATGTTTTAACCCTGATCCAGTCCTCTGGAAGCAGCCATTTCCTTCAATCCTGATTCAATACTGCAGGTTGGAAAGTTTTGAGTGGATTGTCTCCATGGAGATGTGAGGCCCCAATTGTGGGTACAATCTTTTGATTAGAGATATGACTCCACCCATTCTAGGTGGGTTTTGATTAGATTACCGGAGTCTTTAGAAGGGGAGACATTTTGGAGAAACGACAGAAACAACAGAGCAGGGAGAGCCCACACAGCCAGATATCTTTGGAGGTGCAGACGGAAGGTGCCCCGGGGAAGCCACTGGAAATGAGGAGAGAAGCTAGCAGATGTTGCTGTGTGCCTGCCCAGCCGACAGAGGTGTCCAGAAGCCAAAGACCCCAGCAGATGCCAGCCACATGACTTCCCAAATGACAGGGCTGTTCTGGACGGCATCAGCCTGTCTTGAGTGAAGGTAACCTCTGGTAGTGCCTTAATTTGGACATTTTCACGGACTTTGAATTGTAGACTTGTAGCTTAATAAATTCCCCTTTTGTAAAAGCCATTCCAGTTCTGGTATATTGCATTCCGGCAGCTTTCAAACGAACACAAGTTACATGTCAAAAAATAAAATATAATAGCACTGGCATTTATAAGGACCCATATGGCTACCTTTACCAGAGGTCCTTATTCCTTTATGCTGTTTCAATCCACTGTCTCGTGTCCTTTCCCTTCAGTCTACAGAACCACCTTTAGCACTGCTTGTAGGACAGGGCGAGTGGCAACGAACTCCCTGAGTTATTGTTTGTCTGGGAATGCTTTAATTTCTCCCTCTTTTTTTTCAAACTTTTTTTTTATTGTATAGTATAACATACATACAAAGCAAAGAAAAAGCCAATAGTTTTCAAAGTAGTCTTCAAAAAGTGGTTACAGGACAGATCCCAGAGTTTGTCATGGGCTACCATACGATCCTCTCATATTTTTCCTTCTAGCTGCTCCAGCATATAGGAGGCTAGAGGGCTTAAATACTTTTTTTATCATCACAACTGACTTTTTTTTCTTCTTTTTTTGTGAACAATAACATATATACAAAAAAGCTATAAATTTCAAAGCATAGCACCACATTTAGTTGTAGAACATATTTCAGACTTTGACAAGGGTTACAATTTCACAGTTTTAGGTTTTTCCTTCTAGCTGCTCTAGAATACTGGAGACTAAAAGAGATACCAATTTAATGATTCAGCAGTGATTTTCATTTGTCAAGTCTTATCTTCACTGTATAACTCCACCATCACCTTTGATCTTTCTGTCCCTCCCTTTAGGGGTGTTTGGGCTATGACAATTCTAAATTTTTGATATTGAAAGGGTCTGTCACTAATATGGGGTTCTGATATTCTGGAGAGGCTGGGCTAGGTTTCAGGACGTATCTGGACCAGGGACCCAGCTCCCTAATGTTTGAGAGAAAGTTGCTGGATATAAAATTTGTAGCCATCAACTCCTTCTTCCAGCACTGTAAATAGTTCACACCACTGCCTTCTTGCCTCCAATACGTAATATGATTCCCTTGCACATAACTCATTGCTTTTCTTTAGCAGCTTTCAGAACTCTCTCCGCGTCCTTAGCATTGGAGAGTTTGGTTACTATGCGTCTCGGCATGGTGCTCTTTAAGGATCCCTGTTGGGTTTGTGGGGCTTATCTGTGCATATCCATGCTGTTTAAGCCAACCTGTGTGTGATATTTCTCAGAGCAGCCTGGCAAACCAAGACCCTGGACCAAGTTCCATCCTTTCAGTCTAAACAACCCTAGCACATTCCACTGTTCCTTCAAAGGTTCCCTTGTTAAAAGGGAACCTTGGAAGAAAGCAAAACTGCAATTCCTCCATGTATTAGTTTGTGCAGCTGCTGTAACAAATTATCTAAAACTTGGTGGCGTTAAATAACACACTTACTCTTTCCGGAGTAAGTCTGGAGACTAGACATCTGGAATCAGTGTTGCTGGGCTGAGATTTGGGTGTCGGCAGGGCTGCATTCCCCCAGAAAGCTCCAGGGGAGGGTCCACCAGCCTCTCCCAGCCTCTGGTGGCTGCCGCAGTCCTTGGCTTGTGGTCTCGTCCCATCTTTGCTCCCATGGTCAGAGGGCCCCTCCTCTGCTGTGTGTCCAGTCTCCCCTGATCCCCTCTTACAAGGCCACATGTGATGGCATTTAGAGGGGCCCAGAGAGTTCGAGATCACCCCCACATTTAGATATTTAACTCAGTCACACCTGCAAAGTGTTTGCCATAGAAGGTCACGTTCCTGGGTCCAGGGATGATGGCCTGGTGTCTTTGGTGCCACCATCTTGCCCAATTCATACCCAAGGTTCTGCAAGGCCCTGCGCGGTGGGCTCCTTCTGTCCCTGCCCTTGTCCCCCACCCCTCTCCCTGTCCTGTCTTCCAGCAGCCCTGTCCCCTTCCTGTCCTTGCAGACAAGCTCATTTTTATCTCCAGGCCCTCCTTGCTGTATGGGATCCCTCAGTCAGGTCTCTGTAGGCTGGTTGGTCATGTACCCGTGTCAGCCACAGGCCACCTCCACTGAGACACCTGCCTGCAGTCTGCAGATCGGGTGCGGCCCACAGTCCTGCGTGTCCTCCCAGTGCTAGACGCTGTGGATGAACTTATCTGCTTACTGAGTCACTGCTCATCCCTGTCCCCGGACCAGGGCAGACCCGGTCCCTGCACTCACGGAGCTGCCGTTCCTGATCCGAGCCAGGCACCCAGGGGGCGCTGAGGAACTCTGCTGACCTCTACTCTGGCCTGAGTGCCCCACTTTCCCTGGGGTTACAGCCTTGTGGGGTGGGGGTGGGGGGCAGAATGACTTTGTCTGCATGTGCTCCCACCCTCTTCTCAGCCTCAAGCCCCGCCTGGGTCACCTGTGGCTCTCAGCCAGCCCCATCTGGTCCTCTGCACCCACCGACCCTGCTGCGGCTGCAGACTCTTGGCCTGACCCCTTCTCGAGCCCCATGTCCACTGTGGCTTCGCCCACTTAGGGGCTGTGTGATAGGACCAATTTCATGGGGGCAGAGGTGATGTGGACCCACGCTTTAGGGGTTAGGGCCCGACTGGCCACTGTACCTCTTGCTGAGAGGCAGCCCCATCACTGGGGACCACTTTGGCCCTGTAGCAAAGGTGAAGCCAGCTGCTGTTAAGCCACTGAGACCTGGGGCTATTTCTCCTTGCAGCATAACCCAGGTTGGCCAGTCCCGTCATTTAGAGACGCCTCCTTCTTACCTGGCAGACTTACCTGCATCCATCACTCGCATGGAGGAACGTTCCAGATCAAAGCCTGTGCTCAGCATCGCTCAGAGCACCGCAGCGCTCGGGACTTGGCCAACTCGACAGCAAGCAGGTGGAGGCCGCCATGCAGCCGGCCACTGACCAGGTATGGATAGGAGCGCCGGAGGCAGAGGGACAGCAGGGGGGCCCTGAAACCACAGTGAGCCCTCCTCCCTGGACGGCACAGCGGGACCCCGCGGGCGTCCCTGGAACTCACCGCAGCCACCGCGGTGCGCTCGCGGGCCCCTGGGTCTCCTTTCTCAGACCCCGCAAAGTGAAAGGGAATAAAAAGGTGTGACCTCCCCACCTGCGGACAGAAAGGAAGCGGAAGAGCATTAATGGATTTTTTTTTTAAGTTACTACTCCGGAAAGTGGAAACTTGCTGTCGGAGGGCGAGGCTGACGGCGTGGCCTCGGCCCTGCTCTGCGCACTCGGCCTCTGACGAGGGGCGGGGCCGGGACGCCGCGGAGGGACGCGGGAGCGCGTGCGGGGCGGGGAAGCGGCGCGGGGCGGGCTGTGCGGCCGGCGGGTGCGCGCGCGCCCGCATCCTCCTCCCTGCGGAGCTTCCCGGGTAGGAGCGCAGGGCGGCTGTGAGCCCGGCGCGGGCCCCAAGGACGGACGCTTCCCCGTGTCCACCTAAAGCAACCGAGTAACAAACACCACGGCTCTTCCGTGACCCCGCCTTAGGGGCAGGAAGCCGGGCGACCGCCCTGGGGCGTCCGAGGGCCGAGCTTGGGTTCTTCCCGCGGGACGAGGGGGTCCAAGGCATCCAGGGGAGCGGGGTGGGGACGCGGGTCCACTCGGGTCCCCGGACCCCGGGCCGGTCGGGGCAGTGGCTCTGCGCCCGGGCTCCACTCCTCCAACTGGGCCGCGCCGAGGAGGACCCACGGCGGCGGAGCGCGGGGTCAGCGCCGCCCAGCGGCGGTCGGAGCAGGCCCCCCGCGTCCCGGGGCCAGCAGGGAGCCCCACGCCGCTCTCGCGACCCAGTACCCGGCGCGGCGGTTTCCCGCCGCCCCGACCCACGGCCCAAGCCCGAGTGCGGCCTCGCGCAGCGGAAAGCCCGGGCAGAAGCCGAAGCCTCCCCGGGGTCCGTCCCGGCGGCGGGAGCGCGCGGGGCTGCGACGACCCTGGGGGAACCCCCGAGTCCACGACACTCGGCCGAGTCCCTGAGAAAATCCCCGCCGCCAGGGCCGAGTCCTTCCCGGGACCCCGCGCTATCGGGAGCAGCAGGAGGCCCGGGAATGGGGGGCTCTCACCTTTCCTCCCTCGCCGCCGGTGGGTGTCGCGGTTCCTGTGCCGGCGAGGCTGGGGGCGACCGTGGGCGGCGGCCCCCGCCCCGCCCCGGATCCCACCCCAGGTCCCACCCCTTCCCCGCCGGCTCCGCCCCTCCCGCCCGGCGCTGGTTGTCAGCGGGGCGGGCTCGGCTGCCGGGGAGAGCGCGAGGCTCCCGGCGCACGGCGGGCGCTGCCCGGCCCCGCTCCCTGCCTCCCTCCTGCCCGCCTCCGCCCGCTCCCGGGCCATGCACCCGGCTCCCGCCGCCGCGCGCTTCCTGGCCCGGCCATGAGGAGCGGCGCGGAGCGCAGAGGCAGCAGCGCCGCGGCGCCCCCGGGCTCGCCGCCCCCCGGCCCGCAGCCCGCCGCCGGCCAGCCCCGGGCACGCGAAGCGGGCGAGGCCCGCGCGCCGCCGCGCCCCTTGTTTCAGTGGAGCAAGTGGAAGAAGAGGATGAGCTCGTCCATGTCGGCGGCCTCGGCGCGGAGGCCGGTGTTTGACGACAAGGAGGATGGTGAGTGCGCGCTGGGGCCTCGGCGGCGGGAACTCGGGCCGCGCTCCGGACGGCCGCGCCACCCCGCGGGCTGTCGCCCGAACTGCGCTGCGTCCGCCCCGGGGCCGCGGGACCCGCCCGCGCTGGGGTCCGCCCGGCCGGCTGCGGGGGGCCGCGGGCAGGTGGGGTCGGCCGGGATCGGCCGGGATCGCGCGGCTCCTCTGCGGTGCTCGGGGACCCGCGTCCCGGGCGTCTCGGTTTCCGAGGGAACCCGCGGCCGACCGTATCTGCGGTCCCCACGCGGTCCCCAGAGCCTCCAGCCGTGGAGGCGCGGCGCGGAGCAGACTCGGACCAGCACGCGGAATGAGGGTCCGCGAGTGGGTGCCGCCCGCCTGGGGAGACGCTAGGCTTTATTTTTCCTTTTAGGGGCGGTGTGCCGGCTCCTCCCTGCTCTGCGATGCCGGGAGGCGCCCACCCGCGGAGTGCCGACTTTCGGGAGGGACGTGCCTCCACCACAGGTGGGCGGGTGCGGCCCTGCCCATCCCCCCATCCCACCGCCCAGTGCTCCAGCCTCCCCGGGGAACGCGCCCGGTGCCCCCCGGCCTGCCCAGCCTTAACGCTGGAACGTGCGCTGCAGGTGCTTCAGACGTGGTTCTCCCGCAGGTGAAGTTGTCACCCCGAGGCTGGGTGTCTGTCCCTGGCCCGGCCTGAACTGGGCGCCGCAGAAAGTCGGGAAGCGCCGATGGCAAGCAGCGGGCAGCATGAGCACCTGGGGCCCAGGCGGGCACCCAGGGACTTTGGTTTGGGAAACGAGGAAGTAGCTGTGCCGTGTCAGCCTTTGGGGTGTTGTGGTAAATGCATATGCCAGCTCGCCGCTCTTTTCCCCACATGCCAGGCAGACAATTTAAATGGTACGATGATGACACATTTGATAAATGTTTCTTTTGACATTTTCTTAAAATAGTTGAAATATGCAGTTTTCATTGGTAGGCAGCCTGCAGAGAGGTATGATGGATCTTTTATAATTTTGGAGCACAGAGGTATGATGGATCTTTTATAATTTTGGCTCCGTGGAAGAGCCTGGGCTATTTATTTCTAATGAATAGTTTGAGCAGTACAGGAGATCATGAGGGTCTGAGGTCTGCTGGGGGAGCTGCGGGGCACTGGGCAGCAGAGGGGCCCCACGTGTGGTCAGGGCCTGGCGCTGCGGTCTGGACTTCCCGACAGCAGAACTCACTGCTATGCTTTTCCCACCTGTTAAATGTTTATTATCGTTACAGCATAAAAAGGCTGGAGTAAATGATGAGTTAGTTGGAAAACCATTTGCATGCGGTCTCGGGCTGCAGAATGAGGAAACATCTGAGACGTATTCCCACTGGAAGCCCATGCTGGTGCCAGCCGAATGCTGATCTCTCCTTGCACTGTGCTCTCCGGCGCCGCTGTGGGCACGGGGGCACTGACAAGGCGGACGCTGCTTTCAGCTGCTTTAGTTTTCCTTTCGGCTTTGTGAGGAAGCCGTGGCCTCCTTGCTTCTAGGTGCTGCCCTCAGAATTCAGGGGATGTTTGAAAGGCCGCCGCTCCCTGCTGGCGTGGTGTCCCGGGCTTGTGGCCACTGTTTGGACTTTGCCGACAGGTGTCTGCTCTTTATAGAGTGTGGTCACCTCTGCCTGGGCAGGGCAGCCCGTCCCTAAACCGGGCACATGGCGGGGACTTAATGGGGCTTTGCTGTGTGAGCTGGGTGGCCAGGGCTGGCCCCAGGCTCCATGGCCCAGGTGTTCTCTGGGCCGCCGGTCCCTCCACCCGGCTTGTGCAGGTCACACCGCCGGGTACCTGCGGCTCCAGCCTCAGCGTCCCCGCAGTTTTGCAGGAGGAGCGGTCTCCAGCCCAGAGCGTGACAGCTGTGAGGGCTGCTGGGGCGGGAAGGGTGGCGTTGGAAAGGAGGGAAGGGAACGGGCCCTGAGCCCCTCAGCCCCTTTCAGTTCAGCCGTGCGTGGCCCCTCCCGAGTGGGGCCCCATTCCTTCTCAGCCCGCCGTGGGGCAGGTTTAAGGGGTGATGGTGTTTAGCTGGGGACTTGCATTGACTGGAACTGCACGGTTGCTATGGCGATGTGAGACCTTCTGATGAATTTTTTAGATTAAAACACCCAATTAATATATCAAATTGGGTATGCAGAGAAGAGGGAAAGAAAATGAGAGGGCAGTTTAACAAAGTGCCAGGTAAATTTCAACGAGAAAACCGTAATTGTGACATAAAAGAACCTAAATACCCTCAGTTCCCATTAGTCCTTGGGGAGCCTACAGCCTCTCGGTGTTCAGGGGAGTGGGCGGGGTGGGGGCAGGCACCGAAGGCTCAGTGCCTCCTCCTCCTCCTCCAGAACCAGCGCCCCTCCTCGTCCCGGCCCGCCGCCCTGTTGCTGTTGCGGGGAAGCGGACCTGAGGCTTGGACTGGCGGGTGTCCAGGCCCGCCCTGAGGCCGCGCTGGCCGGGCCGCCCTCTTGGGGTTGGGGGCCCGCGTGGAGCAGGGGCTAAGGCAGCTGCGGGGGGGGAGCAGCGCTGTCCATCCAAGCAGCTCTGTCATGTGCTGCCACCACCTCAGGGGATCCTGGTTGCTCTTGGGGGCCCGTTGCTGTGCCCTAAAACCGAATGTGGCCCCATTCGCTGAGCCGCTGCCGCGCTTGCCCCCGGACCTGATGGGGCAGGTGGCGGGAGGGGCTGCCAGACCCGCATTTTGTTTTCTCAAGTTAAAAAGCCTTGGGCTATTCCCTAATTTTAAAAGCTTCAAAATGTATGAATTTTTTTTTTTTTTTAATTTACTTCCCTGATATTTTCCTAAAAAACACAGATACTGTGATTTCAGCAGCCTGAGCTCTGCTTGGGGACCGTCTCACGGCTTCCAGCCCTTTTCTAGGAATGCATCACACTTCCAGCCCTATAGAAACACGCTTTTTTGTTTTTTTAACTAAAATGGGTTCATGCTCTATATACCATTGTGCTGTCACCTGCTCTTTCATTTAACAGTATGTTGCTGTTCTTTGATATATATCCAAAGCATCATGTATTGGCTGAATTTACAGAAGCAGTTCTCAGCCCTGGCTGTGCAGTCTGGCCACACTTCACAGACCTGGGGGCCTGCTCCCTGCTCCCAGACACTGGGGCTGAGTTGTCAGGGTCGGGGGGACTGGGAGGGATGGGACTTGTGTGTCAAGACGTCCTTAAGGCACCCGGCTGACATCGAGGTGCAGGCAGGGTTGAGGCCACCCTTTACGGCCTTCCTCGGTAGGACCTCCTCTACTTAGTTTCCCGTTCTAGGACATTTTGTAAATATTTTGAACAATTCCACAACGACCGCCTTGCTCATTCATCTCCATGCACTCGACATCATTTCCTAAGGTAAAGTCCTAGACTGACAGCACCAGGTCAAGAGACGTGAGTGTTGCCTACCGGATGTGTGTGCCCAGCTCCCTTAGACAGGGTTCAGCGTCTTCTAGGAGCCAAGGCGCTGGCCGTGGTGCTGTCCTGGGGCAACTGGACAGAGGGGGACAGTGGGGGACAGTTGCAGGACAGCAAGCAAGGAAACCCGTGAGCAGATAAACTGCATAGCGGGAGGCCTGGGGCGGGGGGATATCCAGGAGACCTGCTTTAAAGCGAGTGCTCTGGGAAGGGGAGACCATGCCTTACGTGCTCTAGGAATGCGTGCAAGCTCTTCTCCCCTGAATCCTCACCACCTTGGGGCATTTGAAATGTTTTCATTTTTCTTTCTTTGTTTTTGCCATCCAAGAGATGAAATAATTGCATTAATACTTTGAGTTCCTTTGATTACTGCTGAGGTTAATAATCTTTTTACTTTCTATGTTTGGGACATTTGCATTTCTTCTTTTGTGCATTGCTGGCTGTTCTCCTTTACCAGTGTTTCACTGGATGCTATAGTCCTGTTTTTTTTTTGACGACGGTTCTTATATATAAAGGCTTAATCTTTAATGGCCCCCTCATCCTTTTTTTTCCATTTATCTTTTGATGTTGGTAGCTTCTCTGTGCGGACGTGCTGGATTTCTGTCTCCCTTTGTGACAACTTCCTGCCTTGAAGTCATCTCTCAAAAGTCCTGCCCAGGCACAATTGGTAATGACTCAATGTGTAAGCCTGCCTCTATGCACGCTTCTTGTGCTTCTGTGTTCTGTTTTTTTATATTGAAAATTTTAATCCTATTGGAATCAAACTTGGCAGAGGAGATGAAAAGCGTCCCTGCCGTGAACTCTGTGCTCGAACTTGAGGCCACTTGGGATGTTCCCGGTTTTAGAGTGTGTCCTCTATTGTGCATTGGCTGTTGTGGTTGAGCCGTGTGGGCCTTTTCCCCATCGTTTCCACACTGCTGAGTGCTGGCGTAAAGGACACCGTGCTTTGAAAAATGTTCGGTTTGCACACAGCGTCTGTACGAAGGCACTCTTAGCTCCCGTGGTGTCTGGGTTGGTTTCCTCGGGTTTTCTGGTAGTCAGGTGTGCCACTTGCCAAGAATGACTCTTCTGTTACCTGATGAGGCTTGCACACTTCTCCTATCACGCTGCCCAGTCTTACTGGGCTCAGGTGGCGGTGCTGAGGGCAGGTGCTGCGGCCTCTGGTGACCACCTGTGCTTGTTGGGGTAGACGGGGTCAGCCTCCCCGGTTTCCACTCCTGATCAAGTCAGGTGTGGGCTCGGGTCTTAGCGTGTGCCCTTTTCTCCGCCTCTTCCTGGGCCTGAAGGAGGAAGTGATGAGAGGGGAGGGGGTTGCCCTCTCTGTGATCCAGCTTTGGGCTGATGGCGAGTCATCCGCCCCCCCACCTCACGAGGGGATTTGGGGGCCAGAGGCCTGCGGGGCAGCTGGTCGT
This sequence comes from Myrmecophaga tridactyla, assembly GCA_004026745.1. Taxonomy (NCBI): domain Eukaryota; kingdom Metazoa; phylum Chordata; class Mammalia; order Pilosa; family Myrmecophagidae; genus Myrmecophaga; species Myrmecophaga tridactyla. The sequence goes on from PVIY010019249.1 coordinate 40,531, forward strand.
GAGCAGGCCAGAGACAGTGCTGGGGGACAGGGTTTGGTCTCCCGCGGGTGGGAAGGCACACGCTCCCTTTGGAAGCCCCTCGGCCTATCATTCCTGGGGTCCCCGGATCCCGTGGCCGGCCCAGTGTCCTGGGACAGGGGCCTTTGGGCAGCCGCTGAGTTTCGGTGCATTTCTCTCCAGTGGCTGATGAGGTTGGGTCTAGAATGGACTTGGGACCTAGTACTGTAGGTTTTTATGTAACAAATGTCAGCTCTGCCATGTCTACCCATCTGCTTGTGCATTTTAAAGTGCTAAAAATAAGCTGGCTTTGCTTTAAAAAATTTAACCACCCAGCTTTCCAGTTGAAAAATAATGTGAGAAAGCATTGGGGGTAATTTTTCCCAGGCTTCTCTCTGAGGTCGAAGCTGTGGAGACTCAAGATGGCCTGAGGGAGGCAGCGCCTGGAGAAGCTTTGGGAGCAGAGGCAGGAAGGCTCTGGGCGGCTTCCTAAGCCCTGCAGCCCTGGAAGCACCCTGGGAATTTATGAAAATGCAGATGTTGACCGGTGGCCTGAGAGTGCATTTCTATTTGCCAGCGCAGCTGGTCCAGGCAGACCTCGAGTCCAAGGGCTTGGCGTGAGGGTAGCAGGCCAGCCCCTCTCCCCAGCTCCCCAGACGGGGGGCTTCAGACAGCAGAAATGTGGCCCCTCCCAGCCTGGAGGCAGGGGCCCTTCTTGCCCTCCAGCTGCCATGACCCTAGGCTCCGTCTGCAGCTCTCTGGTCACTGCCTCTATTTGTCCATGTGTCTGTCTGTTTGTCTCCTCTTCTAAGGACACCAGTCCCAGTGGGTTAGGGCCACTCTGCTGCTGTGTGGCCTCATCTGAACTTGGCATCTACACGGACCCCATTTCCAAAGAAGGACGCGTGTCCAGGCACCGGGGTTAGGATGCCAGCATATCTTTTGGGGGACACATGTCCACCTAACAGCAGATATGTCCTGGTGAGGCCAGGAAGCCCATGGGCACCGGCTCCTTTGCGTTGCCCCTGGCGTCAACAAGGACAGCTTCCGTGCCACCCGCCCAGGTTCCCTGCCGAGGGAGGGGCCTTGGCTGGGGAGAGCTCAGACTTCTGTCTGGTGTTTGCAGGGAAGCTGCCACTTGCTGCAAGCTTGCCAGTTACTGCATTGGTGCCAGGACTTGTCAGCAGGGGTGCATCTAACAGTTTGGTTTCATTTGTCTTGGTCCTCTGTGGCGTCTCCTTGTAACCAGGATTCTGCGTCCTGCATCCTCACTTAACTCGCTCACATCCGCTTCTCCTAGCTGAGCTGGGACTCAGCCTCTTTCTCTGGCTCCCGTCCCAGTGCTGCCAGCTCAGGCTGCTGCAGGCATGTTTTGGGTGTTTCCTTTGTCCCAGGTTAGGCCAGACTGCCCAGAGCTGGCTCTAGGAGGGGCTCGTGTGGGGATCTCAGGACTCGCCTTCCAGCCGGCCTGTGCTGAGAGCGTGACGGGAGAGCGGGGGTGGGGTGAGGGCTCTGCACATTGGGCAGGACCCACCCAGGGCTTCCCGGAGCCCCCTGGGTTTTGTTCCTTGGGGCCCGCTTTCCCTCCTTGCTCTGCTTATCGGGAAGCTCGGGGTGACTTTGGCATTCCCCTGTAGCGCGCGACCAGGCCTGCACCAGGTGTCTTTTCCTTCTGGACTTCAGCTGTGCGGAGCTGCGCTTCTTTGTGCCGTGCTCCCTGTACCGCCTCTGCATAATGGTGGGAGGAAACAAAGTTTGCTCATTCCACTTCTTGCTGAATAGCCCATGGGTCTCACGTCTGTTCTCCCAGATGTGGGCAGGCGGGCTCTGCCCAGTCCCTTTTCTTAGTCATGCTGTGGGGATGGGCATGGTCGCCCCTGGGGGCCGTTAGTGTCAGGGCCCCTCTGGGGGTGGGTGGGCGCTGCCAGCTGCCGTGGAGGAGCAGCTCCAGGGCCTTTAGGGCAGGTCTGGGCTGGACAGCTGGGCGGGGTGGCCCCCGGCTCGCCCTGGGCAGCGGGCTGAGCACAGACACCCCATTGCCCGGGCCTCAGGCTGCTGGGCATCCCTGCCACTGTGTCTGTGAGACGTCCCCAAGGGCCTTGTGGCTGTCATTCAGGGCCACCCGCCCTGCCCACCTGCGTCACCTGAGGAGTGGAGGCGGGAGCTCAGGAGCCCAGCTGCACAGAGTGGCTCACCCTCCGAGCCTCTGGGAGCTGGAGGCTTGCAGGATGCCTGAGTCAGTCATGGCTCTGCCTCTGGGCTTGGGGATTTGTTTCAGGGGGTGGGTGGGGCTAGCTCTCCACACCTGGACCACATGGCCTGTGCTTCTCTGTGACCGTGGGGTCACAACAGGAGGCAATGCGTGTTGGGAGGTGGGGGCTGTGGGGGGACCCAGGGAATGAGTGCTGGCCCACCTTCCAGGCCTTTCCAACCCCAGGTCTGGGACCGCCCTGCCCTCTCGCCTGCTCCCCATGCCTAGTCTGGTGGTCTCCACTGCAGCTGGCTGCCACTCTCCAGGGGCCATGGAGCCCACAGGCCCCAGTGCCAACCCCGTGGTCTGGTCCCGTGGTCTGGCATGTGACTGCATGTGGGCTTGGTGGCCCCCATTTGTGCCTGCCGTCCACCTCATGGCCAGGGGGTCTGGCCCACCTGGGCCTCCCTCACGCCCTGTTGAAGGCTTTTTTTTAAGTTTTAATTTTATTATTATCATTACCATTATTAACATTTTTATTGTGTTTATATTATATATAACATATATACAAAAAAGCAATAAATTTCTGAGTACATTGTGACAATTAGTTGTGGAACAGATTTCAGAGTTTGGGATGGGTTACAGTTCCTCCATTTCAGATTTTTATTTCTGGCTACTCCAAGACACTCGAGACTAAAAGAAATATCAATATAATGATTCAGCAGTCATGTTCATTTGTTAAAGTCCATCTTCTCTGTTATAACTCCTCTTTATCCCAGTGTTTGGGGTTATTTGGACTCTGCCCATTCTAACTTTTTCATGTTGGAAGGGTCTGTCACAAATATGGGGTAGGGGGACGGAACTGGCTGATGTTCTGGAGAGGCTGGACCCTCCCTCTGGGTTTCAGGACATATCTGGGCCAGGGACCCATCTGGAGGTTGTAGGTTTCTGAAAAGTTACTCTAGTGCCTGGAACCCTTGTGGAATCTTATCTGTTGCCCTAGGTGTTCTTTAGGATTGGCTGGAATGGCCCTGTATTGGCAGGTTATGACAGGTAGCAAGTCTAACTGAAGCTTGTGTGACCTCTGGAGTAGCCTCTCAGCTCTGTTTGAACTCTCTCTGCCACTGACGCCTTCTTTCTCCTGAAGGCTGTTTACGAGACATGCACTGTCCACCCCGGATGGCCTAAGCGTCCATGTTCTCCAAGCCCTGTCACCCTGAGCCCAGAATGTGGGTCCACGATGGCTGGGAGGGGGGCCTGGGGTTTGCGTCCCTCGTCCTCCCAGGCCCCTCCACCGTCCACTGTGGCCTCCCCAGCACGCTGCCCTCCTCCTCTCTTCACCTTCCGTTCTCCCTCCCGTTCGTGGCTGCAGGTGGGGGGGGGGGCCAGCCCCCACCCGAAGGGGAGCCCCCACCCCCTCCCTGCAGGTGCTGACTTCTGGAGCCCCCAGGTTGCCAAGGTCTCCACGGAGGCAGAGGCCAGAGAGCCTCTGAAGGCGGGCTTCAGGATTGTTTCTGCAGGAAGTGCAGGAAGGCAGGGTGGTCCTTGCCCTGGGAGGCAGGTGGATCCCAGGCTTCCTGCACCCTCCCGTGTCCAGGTAGGTGGGCCCCGCCAGGTGCTTCCTGCGCCCTCCTGTTTCCAGTTAAGTGCCCCCACCAGGCCCTTCCTGTTCTCTGCTGTGCCCACCCCTTCCAAAGCACACAGGGGATGCAACACGTGGGGTGATTTGAATGATCAAATTTTGAGAGGATTTGGGGGTGGCATCACTAATGAAATAACTAAAAACTGGGGTGCCTGCCTTGGGGTTTTTCTTCTCACTGATTATCTTAAAACCCGAGGCAGCTGAGTGTGGCCCGAGACGTGGTCTGCTGCCTTCCCAGCGAGGAGACGGCTCCTTCCCCGCCCCTCCATGGGGTCTCCAGGGGCCCTGGGCCGTGCGCCTGGAGGGAAATGGCTCCTGATGTGCTTGGGCGCCGAGCCCAGGATGCAGTTTATTAGGAGCAGGACGCCAGCACACTCCGTTCCTCCGAGTGAGTGAGAGCGTTCTCTAGAGAAGGGCCGTGTGCTTGCCGCGCTTGCCCCTGGACTCTTGGAACGCGGACGCGGGCGTGGCGGGTCAGGGCTGGGGGCCTCCTGAGTGCCCCCCGCTCTCTTGACCCTAGCTTGGGGGTGAGGAAGGGGTTGGCTTCGGTGCCTTCTCCCTGGAGGCTGTGGCTGGCCCGTGTCCTCGCGCAGAGGCCGTCCCCGCGGCGTCACGCCTTTTGACGGGGCCGTGGCTCGGCCACATCTCTCAAACCGGGGTGCTGTTTGTGCCCTGGGACCCCATCGTTTCCGTGACTCGTTGCTGGCGATCAACCACCCCAGAACCGTGGCTCAGCCACGACAACTGCTTTAGGGTTGCTCATGGCCCCGCGGCCCCTGGGGCCTCCCCTTTGTGCCCCACACACCTGGGGAGCCCGGGCATCCAGACGGCCTCCTCGCTGCCCCCGGGCGCCTGGGCTGGGGGCTGAGGCCGGGGACCAGCGGTGTCCCGGCTGCACACGTCACCCAGAGCAGGGTGGGTCCGCGGCGGGCACCTGCCGTTGGCTTGGGACCCGGGGAGGCAGTTCTGGGGCCTCGCGAGCTCCTGGTCTGGAGTCCAGGTGTGGAGGGCCAGCTGCCCCCGCACGCCTCCACGCCGGCCCCTCGCATGTGCAGCTGGTGTCCCCAGTGCCCCCGCGAGCCCAGAGAGGGGCAAGGCCGCAGTGGGCTTTACCAGCTGCCCCGGAAGTCGCTGACCGCCGTCCCCCTCCCTTGGCCGTCCCCCGTAGCTCCTGAGTCCGGCTCCCACTCGGGGATCAGCCTCCACCCTGGGACGGGCACCGCGGAGGACGTGTGGCCATTTCAGGCTGCAGCTTCCCAGGCTGTGCCCCGCGTCGCCCAGGGTCCCCAAGGCGGGAGGCACCTTCCCTGCGCCTGACCTGACCTGCAGGGACCCGGTGTCTAGTACACCACGCGGGTGACTGCAGGTGGCCACACAGCCCGGCTGGCGCCTCGCACTGGCCTGGGTGCTGTTGGGCAGGACCGAGGGCAGCTGCGGGCCTGGGCAGAGCTCTGAGGAGCTCCAGCTAGGGCTGCTGTGCAGCTGTTCTCAGTGTGTCCGACCCACAGCCCTAGCCGCTCCCCTCAGGCCCAGAGCTGGGGACCCTGCAGGCTAGCTTGGCCCAGGTGGCAGCACCAGGCCCGGGCCTGCTGCCAATTTTCTGGAGTGCCAGGGGCCACACGGTGCCGTCACCTTGGAGGGAGGGTCCCGGAGGGGACCTGCCTTTGTGGGGGGTGGCTGCTGCCCCCCTTCTCCACTGTGGCTCAGAGCATGGCGGGGAGACGCTCTTGCAAGACCCCTGGCTTGTTTTGTCCCCAGATTTCCTCCTTTTTTGCCTCGTTTCTTTTTCT